>CAJVPI010000331.1:0-34990 GCA_910592345.1 Paraglomus brasilianum
GAGGAAACGAAGGTAGAACTTGCTGATACAGTGAGGAGGAGTCCGTTCAGCGTCGAAGACGTTGAAACGAAGATTACCAAAAATAATGACAAAAAGATCAGTAAACCCGCACAAGCAGTGACAGCTGTGATTGAGGAAACGAAGGTAGAATTTGCTGATACAGTGACTCGGAGTCCGTTCAGTGTCGAAGACATTGAAACGAAGATTACTAAAAATAATGACAAAAAGATCAGTAAACCCGCTGTGATTGAGGAAACGAAGGTAGAGCTTGCTGATACAGAGACTTGGAGTCCGTTCAGCGTCAAAGACGTTGAAACGAAGATTACTAAGAATAATGACAAAGAGATCAGTAAAACCGCACAAGCAGTGACAGCTGTGATTGAGGAAACGAAGGTAGAACTTGCTGATACAGTGAGGAGGAGTCCGTTCAGCGTCGAAGACGTTGAAACGAAGATTACCAAAAATAATGACAAAAAGATCAGTAAACCCGCACAAGCAGTGACAGCTGTGATTGAGGAAACGAAGGTAGAACTTGCTGATACGGGGAGGAGTCCGTTCAGCGTCGAAGACGTTGAAACGAAGATTACCAAAAATAATGACAAAAATATCAGTAAAACCGCTGTGACTGAGGAAGTGAATGTAGAGCTTGAATTAAAAACTGATACGGCGACTCAGAGTCCGTTCAGCGAGACAATAACTGCATCTCAGGATTTGACTGAAAATGAATTTGTTGACGATTTTACCATTATTGATAGCAAAGAAGAGCTTAGCAATAAGGTTGAAAGTGGGTTTGACGATCAGTTTGAACTACTAATGCAGTCGGTCACGCTTGACAGTCAAGAAAAGATAGATGTCGTTAGACCTGTAGAGACCGTTAGCAGGATCGTTGAAGATCAAGAGCAGGAGGATGTGCTCAAAAGTGAATTTCTTTCTCAGTTGCATGCGGCAATACAAACGAGGCCAGTTGATGTGATTGGTGAAGTTGAAGAACGTGAGGTAAAGGAAGTAAGAAATAATAAACGTGAGGAATTACTCGAGAAAAAGGTTAATGTGATTGACGCAAAAGAGGAAGCAACGATACCAGTCGATGTGATTGGTGAAGTTGAAGAACGTGAGGTAAAGGAAGTAAGAAATAATAAACGTGAGGAATTACTCGAGAAAAAGGTTTATGTGACGGAAACAAAAGTGAAAACAAAAGAGGAAGAAGCGATACGAACGATACCAGTCAATGTGATTGGTGAAATTGAAGAACGTGACTTAAAAGAAGTAAGAAATAATAAACGTGAGGAATTACTCGAGAAAAAGGTTTATGGGACGGAAGCAAAAGTGGAAGCAAAAGGGGAAGCAATGATACCAGTCGATGTGATTGATGAAGTTGAAGAACGTAAGGTAAAGGAAGTAAGAAATAATAAACGTGAGGAATTACTCGAGAAAGATATTTATGTGATGGAAGCAAAAGAGGAAGCAATGATACGAACGAGTACAGTTGACGTGACGTATGAGGCAGAGGATGGAAATGTATCAAAAGTAGCAGAGGTAAAACAAGAGGATGAAGCACACCATAATAAAGAATTACATGAGAATAAGGAAGTGCTGGAAACGAATTCAAGAGAAGATGGGGTGGCTATAATAACCCAGACAGCAAGAGTTGAAGTGGCTGGTGAGAGAGAATATTTTGGAGATAATTCAGTAATAGCAAAGAATCATGATAAAGACAAAGAATACGAAGGACTGGATGGAAAGAGGAAAGTAGAGAAAACGGAAGAGCATTCAACCCATCAAGGGGATTCTATCCTGAAGTGGTCTGACAATTGGAATACAAGAGCAGTCGTGAATATTGAAGCGCAAGAGTTTCAATCGAAAGACAAGACTGTCGATCAAGGAAGGTCTACAGAGGAAATGCACAATTCGGCAGCAATAACAGAGAATTCCAGTAAAACCGAAGAATGTGAGGAACATACCGTCTTGAATCTCGAAGCACATGTGTTTCAATCGAAAGACGAGAACGTCGAAGCGAACGAGAAAATGCATATAGATTATAGCAAAGATGAAGAGATGATGGAAGAAGAAGACGAAAAGGAAGACGAAAAGGAAGACGAAAAGGAAGACGAAGAACAGGAAGAACAAGAAGAAACCCCGATGACAGATCATGATGACGGTAATAATTGCGTATAATTCTATCTATAACGCTTTTAGTGTATTGATAAATCTGTGTCTCTACTGTCTTACTATCTAGATCTGGCCATCCGATTGTTTCAAAGAAGGCCACAGACTTTACTTGATCCAACATCATTTACTCCGGCGTCTATGGCGGCAGACGTTTTTCAATCGATGTTTAACCCTGGATTCAACAACAATGTGATTCGATTCATTAACATTATATTCCTGATACAGTTTGCCGTCTTTGCATTTATGGCTATTATATCCCAGCATCCAACCGTATATTTGTTGATAATGCTGTCATTTATGTTGTTTATTACGTTGCATGTGTAAGTACTTTGAAGTGATCGTCTGCATTATTGTCAATCACTTGGTTAGCTGATGAATTTTGAACGTTCTTATACAGATTCGTTGCAGTAGTAGCAAAAATGCAAGCAGAAGAAGCTACCGTGAAGATGAAAGAGGAATGAAATTGAGGGCTGTAATGATTCTAGGACCATTAATATCGCTGTTAATAATACTAATTTGCGTCACAAATGACATCATACTGAATTAATACGAGAGCTGTCAATGGGCGTGCTTTAACAAAACCATTCTGTTAGAGTTTCAGTTTCATTAGCTGAACCTATACGATTCGGGAACTAAACGAAATTTCACTCTCACTGACAACCTTTTCTCAAAATTAGCACTTATATCAAATTTGTAAATTGCATTGCTGATTGATATTGCATTATAATAAACTTTGAGTATTTATGCTTTCACCGTTATCTGCAATAATTTGAATAACCTAAAAATCCCGCTGTTAAGACTATACGTTTTATTATTATCATCGAATCCCAACGAATAATATAACGAGGAATCCGGTATAACGAGATACTCTACGAAATCATGCCTAAAGCCAAGCAATATTCGTTATCATGAGATGTAAATAATGATAATATCTTTGCTCGATTTACAAACAACCAATAAAATGTAATAGCTATAATTTATTAATACGCTCAGTAAAAAATGAATTTATTCAGATTCGTTTTTGCTTTCTCTTCAATGCACGAAAGGCTTTATAATTTATTGTTGAAGAAAGTTGAACATTTCGTCATCTATTACCATTTCCTTACTTCTGTCTCTGTTATAGAGTATTTGCTGCAACAATTGTCAATGAATGCAAAGTTCTTTTGAGTCGGTTGACAGTATTGCCTTCCTTTAACGTCATTAATCACCATTTGATCCGTTCTGGAATTTCAGCATTCGTAATAGAGTCTTATCTCCTTCGACATAAGTTGAGAAATTTACTATCAACATGCCATTAGGTTGGCCCATCGTATTATATGACCGAACATCTCGGTCTGCGTTTTGTTATGTACAGTGTGTTAATATTAAGAAAAAACGGCGGTTAATAAAAGATGCGTTTTTTTTGTAACACATAAAGAATACCTTTCGTACTGTTGAGCGTAATCTCAAGAACAGGTACCGTAACGGACGTAAACCAAGGTTACACAAACATATTAATATCTCGCGTTATACCGTACGAGCCAAATTAACAAAGGTCTCAGTTTCGACCCATCCCATTCTTTCTGAATTATCTCACGAAAAGAATCTTTGGTGATTGCTTTTTTTTTACTAACAGTTTGTTGACTTGTTTCTCTACACGATTCTTTAAAATTGCCCATAAATTTTCGATTGGGTTAATATCTGGACTATTAGACGGCCAATCCATAATTTTTGGGCATCGCTGCATGAGGAGTTCCATGGTTTCCTTAACTTTATGCTTCGGATCATTATCTTGTTAGAATATCCAATTGTTTCCCATAACAGCATTGCGATAAAGAGGTCCATAACATCTGTGAAAAGAAAAAAGCCAACAGGACCTTTTACTGAGAAGGCTTCCCCACGCGTGAACTGTATAGGGGTGTCTTACCATGGCCTTACTTGGAGGCTGAGTGTCATTTTTGTAAAATAATTTTTGAGTATTTCGAAACATCTGGAACGTAGTTTCATCAGAAAATATGACCTTGTTCCAATTTTGTTTCTTGTATTTTATGGCAAATGCCACTCGATGTTGTTTATGAGTGGCTGTAAGAAGAGGAATGGATTTTGGAACTGTGGCGTGATAATGTAGCTCATTGAGTACTGTCCGACTACTAACATTAAAGTATTCGCGAGTTCAGTGCTCGTAGAGTATTTGTTTGCTGAGACAAGCTGGCCGAGATGCCGACGCCTGCCGGATGGAGCAGAGGGTTTAAAGTATTATTTTTAAGTTTTTTGACATATTTGTATACGAATAGAAGTTAATTTGTGCATAATGTCAGCATCACGCGTGCCAGCCTCCCACAAAGAGTTATTGTTGATTAAGCGAAGGTTGGTCATTGTGAATGTAAAGTTAGTAAACTTGTAACAAAAATCAAACCAAAATGCAGTCGCGTTATCTAACAGGCTTTGTTAACAGCTTTTTTTTAACTGATTGAATATTATGATGCATTTTATTCCCATTACTTTTTCGTGCACTGTAGAAGAGGTTTTGGGCTTAAATGTCTTTTTGTAATAACGTAATGCCCTGAAGCGTATTATATTCATTATCCCTGTCCAGTAATTTAAGTTTTGCGTCATGTGACAGGATAAAATTGAGTATTGGGATTGGTTAGACATGTGCGGGGAAAAAAAAAAAAGACGGTTCGCCACTTCTTACTCAAGAACTGCTTTTTCATAGTTAAGATTCCGATTGAGACAATAAACCTCTCACTTTACAATTTATTCTGTCATGATATTTTGACTTGTCTTTTAACAGTTATTTTTTCAATATTCTCAACAAATGTTATACAATGCATGCTCCTTAGATCCCTAACTATGGTGTATGATGCACCAGCCCATTAGTTAGGCTTGAGTCATTAGCGTGCAAGATAAAACGAGTATTCTTCTGTCGAGTTATTCTATGGAAGTGGATCTCTACTTACTGCCGCACGCATTAGTCAAGAAGAGGAATTTCTGGCAGTCTATTCACGACTTCACAGAACAGTGTGTCCATCTTGTTTGTCGGCGGCTGAATACATACATGCCCGAGAAATGATTTTAGTTGTCCCATGAAAGTTGCGTAAAGCCAGCGAGCAGACATCAAATTCCGCTCATAGGCATTACCATTAAGCTATACAATTTAGACGACGCCTGTACATGTGGGATTTAGCAAGTCTGTCTATTAATATGTATATAGCATTACGATAAATGAATCTTCCTCTATTAGAATTGCGTTGTTGTTTCACTCATAATTCCGGGTTATTATAGTTCTTGATAGATAGTCCTTGATACAACAACTCCTCATGCAGAATCGATGAATCATTTATTGTTCGCAGCGTACGTCTAAGACAGTTATCATTGATTGTATACTACTGCGGCAATAAACATTATTGCCTCGGATGTTCGCTGAATTGTGAAACATGTTGATTTAGTCGCGCGAAATTAAAATAAAGGACAAAAAATTGCTATTTTGGACTGTTTCTATGTCAGGTGATGTGCAGCTACTATGATCCAATCGCTCCAATCACATGTATTAGTATGGGATCACACATAATACATCCATGAAAATTTTTCGATCGCGCGTTTTCGCTTTAGATTTAACGAAATATCTAACGACCTCATAAAATTTCGAGAAAAAGAAAATGCTAAATTCGTTTACCCGTACCGTTCGTGCTCGACAGTCGACGTTTTCCTTACTCCGTTCAGCATTTCCTTCTCCCATTGTCCAGTTTGCCCGTGATTACACCGTCTACTTTGGAAACCTATCCTTCGATGCGTCAGAACACGATCTCAAAACCCTTGTTGGTCGATTTGATGAGAACGTGACGATACGAGTACCAAGGGATCGATTGGGCCGAACGAAAGGGTTTGGCTTTGCGGAGTTTTCGCAGGAAGATCAGGCCAATCAAGTGATAGGCGAATTAAATGGAATGAATTTTATGGGTCGAGAACTGAAAGTTAGCCGGGCTACGGAGAGGTCGAACACGCCGAGGGATGGTGAGTATTTTTAGAGGACATGGTTCTGTGGGCACTGTTGATAGAACGTGTTTGTGTTCAGCGGATTATTGCGATGAAGATAGTTACAATCATTCATTCCCCTCTCGCTTTTTATGTAATTAGGCGGTAGATTCTAAGATGTCCACCTGAACACTTGACATATACGTGTGACTGGAAATTACAAGAGACTGCAAGTGTCGAGTTTTCGCTTCATATGTAAATTGTATAGGATTTATTCGTGCTGAAGTATTGACACTATCCATTTGAATCAATTTCATTTGATATGTAAGGTGAAACTATTAAAAACGTGTTGATGAATGATTGCAAATGATTATCGTATAGTGTGATAAGATTGTCGTCTGTATATAAGTTACGTGGGTTATTAAGCTGTTTTAGCTGACTGTCTATGCTCTCTACTGCCAAAAATATGGTATGTTAATATTAAAGCAACAACAGCAATAAGTAGAAAGTACACATAATCTATAATATATAGTAAAGTAAACGCAATTCTCTAAACATTGGATATTGTACTGGATATGTCATCTACTTCGTCCGGCTCGTCAATAGACTAGTAAGGCGTAAATATGATGCGCATGAGTAATAATCAGTTTACTTGAATGAACATCCCAGAGCCCTGAATGCTACTTACAATAATGTAATCTCTAATAATCCTTGCCTTCTCCTCGTCCCAGTAAGTCCACATGCGTCGATATATAATCGACCAGACATATGGGCAAAAAAACTCGTGAGAATCCGAACCTTCACTGTATTTGAACTTTAAATCAGGAGAATCTTTCAGTCTCCCAGGTGGCCATGTTCTTGTAGCAGTCTGTATTATCTCTGTTACTTCTTCTGTTGATGGAGCACGTAAGTTTGCCTCAGCTATACGTATGTGGAAGTAAGATATAACCTGCATTTATAGTGATTAACGTAATAATATGAGTAATGATGCCCGCGTTCCGAATCGCGTATTCGTAGAATCCCTAATTTCATGCCTACTCACATTATCAATATTATCGATTAATTCGGAAAATCTCTTATACTTTTGGAATCGTAGGAACATATCCTTTTTATGGAGAAGCGAATAAATAAGTTGTGGGTTTTGTGCTAACCGTCGTGTGAGAATCGAATTTATGATCTCAAGGATCAAGCAAACTAAGTCGCTGTATATTATATAGTCAACCGGCTATAAGAGGAGAGAAGAGGTTATTATGTCATATCATGAAAATTTGTAAATATTGTTGATGGAAAAATTACGTACGTTGTCATCATTGTCCGCTTCTTGTGCTCTAGTTCGTAGCTTTTGATATTTTTTGGTTACTATGTCAAATAAGCTAATGAAGTAATGACAATTAGTTATATTTCAAGTAGTCAACGTTTCTTAGTTACAAACTCACTTGACAATTCTCTGGGCTACATAAGGTTGGATATCGGTAACAGTACTTGCTATGTTTGCAAGTATGGCTATGCAGTGAGTATGTATATATACGTCCTATAGAGAAAACTTGGTTAACTTCAGTCACATAATATCATAGGCTTAGACTCGTGACTCACCCGATGAGAAGTAAGGTTGAGTTGAATCATCCGTATTAACACAAGGTAAACCAATCCTCCAAGCGATATTTGCTTCAACAGTCTCTCTGTAAGCCATGACTGATACGGTATTTGCTGTTGACACAAAACCTACGATTAAGGAAAGATATTATGGTTTCATTTGTAATATAAATTGTTCCTTATCATTTCATTATTAAGGATACTACTTTCTGAATGTTTTCATTAAACACATTGTCCTCACTAAAAATAAGCAAAATAGCTAGAAGAATATAGATTTGGGGATAATTGGGTTTTCCCTCGATCGCTTCGTAGAGTAGACGGAGTATTGGTAGCAGCTAATGAATGATTGCAAGAAAAAAGATTATAAGTTTCTGCAAAAATCGGTTCAACATAATACACAGCCCATTGATTAAAGCAATAAAACATACGAATATTTCAGGATCAGAACGGGATAAAACGTATGCTTTGAATTCGTTGTTTTCAATCATTAATAAATAAAACAAGAGACATATCTCTTCTGACGGTAGTTGCCTAACAATTTATAGGAAAGCTCATTAGCAATGCATATTTTCTATAAGTTTTTCAATGCGGCCCACTTACTGGTAAATCACTCGATATAGCAATCGAAATGATATCACACTGCTTTGGTCTTTGGAACCTAGAATAGTCGCACGGTTATTAACATCTCAAGCTTAATTATTCAATGTTTTACCAAAATTCCCATGTTCATTACCTAGTTCGTCCTTCAGTTTTGCTATGGCATTCCTAAACTCATTGCCACCCTTACCACAAAATTCACCCGGTTGTACAGCAAGGAGTAATAAAAGAATAAAACTTCTTTCCGGTACAGGGTGTGGATCTAACGATAATGCGGTGGGTGATTTGGACGAAAACAAGTAAGAGTACGCATTGTATACAACGTCTACATTATAAAAAGAAATTAGTACAAAAACATTTATCATAGACAAGGCATCAGTGTATATGTAATGAATCTTACTTGTCGATACAGGCGGCATTGACTTCTGCTCAATCAAATTGGTCACTAAGCGGTTGGTTAAGTCGTTGATAAGATGACTGGTTGATTTGGTTTTTCACTTTTTTTTTAGTCATGAAACACCGTCCCCCCATGAAAACATAATGTAAGTAGTATCACTGTGTTGAAGTGTATGCAGTAGCAACCCACCTAAACTTGGAGAATAAGATAGCGAGAAAATAGTTGTCGCCACGTGATGCTGATAATTGATGCAACTGGGTTGATACGAGAATCATGAAGGTATTCAGACATTCTTGGTAGTATTCATAAGCCGTTGCACTCGCACTGGTAAAGAGACGCGAATTTATATCAGTTCATCAATATATTAGTATTACTTATATAGGAAAAAAAAATTGACAAAAGCACAAAAAAGTAAATAAATAAAAAGTCGATTCCGTACACTGGATCCAAGCGTAAAATGACGGAAATCAAGGCATCTATTAATTGCTCAGCCATAGAACGCAAATCATGAAGAATTCTTGGATCAATTGAGAACTTGTTGATATCTTGCTCAAACGACGAGTCAAGTCCATCCTCAAAAGACTCAAAGCCGCCAGCATTGTGACGCGCTATTTGTTTATAGAAATTAAAGATTTAATAAAGCAGGCGTGATCCGAATCAAGCTACTAAAAACATTGAATTCAATCTACCTTCGAAATGGCTGTGGATTTCATCACCGGTCAAACTGCAAATAAACTGCTTGACGAATATATGCACCAAGAAGAGTGAATTGTATGCTTCTACGGGAACCTCTCTACGAATAATTCGGTTACCGCGTAAATCGTTTATAAAATATGACTATTAATCCAACAAAATGCGAAAGTTTTACCCCGTGAAATCCTGATTCAATAAACGATATATCTGATTCAACATGTGTTGAAGAAGCGCGTTAAAGTTCTTCGTCTTCCTGTTGTTGGATACTACGAATAGCATATTAATGAGAAAGTCGTTTATGATTAGTAGATGCTCGCACATCCCTGCGATCTTACAAAGATATAGCTCAACTTACCCAATTCGATAGCCAAGCTCACAGTGGCCATGTCAATGTCAAAGGCATCTTGTCTAAACAAAAAGGTTTTTTGACCAGTTAGCATATTTAATAAATAATTCAGGCATACCGGTAACATTCCTCCAAACATTTCTCTTTCTGCATACTCACCCAGGATCGATCACGGGAAACTTCTGCCCACAAAGAATAGATTCCCAAGTCTCGTTGTCGTCAAAAGCTATAGGTTTATCCGAACAAAAATGTTTCAAAGATCGGTATTGTTCCGATGTAAATACTGTAATTTCCGTCAGAGATTTATGCTGAACGATTGAAGTTGGAATGGCCAGCTGTGTTGTAGATCCTGACGCACGACGGCTGCTTGAGGGGGATGTGGTATTCAAACCATATGGACTTAGAAATGGATGCAATCCTGCAGTTGCTGGTGAAGTTATACTAGGTTGTGGAAAGAGAAGTGTGGAATGATCAGTGTCCTTTGTTGCAAGTTCAAGAGGGAGAGGAACTTTGCGGTTGAGTAAAGAAGGCGTTTGAGTATGAGAGAGAGTAGGGCCTTTGAGAGTTGAGGTTGAGGCTGATGTAGGTGGACTTGTGACTTGGTAAGTGGCATGAGTCGGGATCTTGTATAGTTGTGGCGGACGAGCTATTGGTTTCGAGTCTCCTGTCGTTGAAGACATAGGGAATCAAGGTTGGCATGAACCAGCGTAAGTGCAATAAGTTTAATGAGTGGTGAATTTGGATAATAATGCGGTATACAATACGTGATACGCTCGGTGTCAAGATACGAAGCCGTCAAACCAAGTTGATATGTGTTATTTGGAGAATGGACTGGTCACAAAGTGCCATGTGGTACAATTAACGTTACAAGATCACCATTACTATTTATAGGATTAGACATTGGCAATCGATGTACGTATTCGTCAAAGAATTAGATTAGTGTCAATTCGATCGAAGCAAGCAATTAACTAACACGTCTATTCTTTGTCTTTGATTCTGTCAGTCAATCGTTCGCGCTCAAAAGAATTCAGCACACGACAAGTAGTTATACGGGCCAAACGGTTGATACTAATAATAACGATGGGGGACTAGCTGCAACTAGTGAACATAATAAATTGTTGAACGCCGTATAAATTAAAATGGGCAACATTAAGCATAAATAGTAGCTTATGTTAGTCTTTTATGTTAGTATTAAGTCTTATCTGAATTGCTTAGCTGTGCTTGTTATTGTTTAAATCGCCAATAGTAATAATAGCGATAGGCCTTCTGTAATAATAAACATGGAATTTAACATGAAAAGCAAAAGTTATCACTAGTACTAGAGGCTTATTTTCCAGGTAATAATTAATATAATTATGCGTTACAAAAATTGTTATATTACAAAACACCAGAACATAACTTTTAAATTTATTTAAATCGCAGGCTTGGGATAATAACAATAATTTCTTCTTAAAAGAACTGAGTATTTGTGGAGATGCGATTTTCTTTTCGAATAACAATTAGTTAGCAAACCATATTAAATGTCACGGCTGATGCTGGAATCCGGCTGAAGCTAAAACCATGACTTTTCATTGGTTGATCAGATTTTATTCTCTAATACCATTGGTTAGTTTCAGCTTCAGCTGGATTTCAACTTCAGCTCTCACATTAATTAATAATATTTTTTAAAATTTAAACATGGTTGATATTATTATTATATTCTTTAATAACTTCTATTCTATGATTTGTAATATTTGGCGAAATAACATTCCACATAGCAATAGTATGACGAGTAATAACCTCTGCTCGTACTCAAAAGTCTTGAGACTATTGATAATACTGTAATCCGCCAAGTCTTGGGTTGTTCATACCATATAAATATGTATTGATTTTAAGGAGTTCTATTATATAATTATTCCAGATTTAATCACACGGATAAAATTTGTAAATTAACTTTTTTCGACAAATTTATACAACATTCCGACTCTTGTTAATGACTAAACAAAAAAAGCCCGTTGTACTTCGAGGCGATGCAGATGCTCGCCCAGTTCTCGTCATTTCTGGGCTTAATACTATGATATTAAGAGCGCTTATTATTATCCTACAAGCTGGCTAAGCTGTTAGTCTTCAATAATATTACATTTTATATAGCTGGTTTGTGTTTATATCAGCGTTTTATATAATGTTCTTCGGTAGTCTTACTCTTAGATGCTTTTTTGCATGCGCACACATTTTAAGATTTAAATTATTGTCAGGCGCTAATAAAGAGCTACGAAACGTTTTATATTACCGCAGCACCAAATTATATGAACCCAATCGTTTCTTGAAAAACCTTCTTCACTTTAACAACGACGCTTTGGATGGATAATAATATTTGGACTTTACTTCATTACTATGTCTGATACAGTCAATTATGAGTATTAGTATTGGTATGCCCCAGCACGAATAGTTTAACACTGAGAATAATAGGAATAATAACGATAATAGTAATAGTAATAGTAGTAGTAATAGTAATAGTAGTAATAATAGTAATAGTAGTAGTAGTAGTAATACATTGTTACCGGAACCCCAAGCGCGGGCCTTGTTGACGGACCAATATACTGGTTATTTTGTGACGTCATGTTCGCTGGTTTTTTGCAAGCATCATATAAATTAATTCTTCTTTGTGCTTCTACCAGAGAGTCTAATAACGTTCGGCATTCTTTCACAAGACCTGAAGTTGTCTACCAGTTCTTTTCTTACCATTTCTGGCGCAACGTAGAGGTTATAGTTCTTGGTGACAGCCATGATGAGCGGAGGGTATATAGGTTCTAAGATCAGTTTGATATCGCGGTCAGATATACGTTATGTCGGCATCCTGCACAGCATTAACTCTACCGACTCGACGGTTGCTCTAGAGCAAGGTTACCTTGATTATTGCTGTTTCAAGCTTTATTAGTGAAGGACTCGTATTGGCAAACAAATTTAAAATAAAAAAAAATTTTTTTTTTAATAGAATTCATATATACGAGTTTTTACACTAATTTATTCAAACTTGTCATTGATCTGGTTATGTTCCGTTTTGCTTGCTGTAGTGCGCTCGTACGGAACAGAAGGGCGAAAGGGAAACCCCGCTGAGGAGATACCACCCTCCGATAATGTGTTTGATTACATAGTTTTCCGAGGTTCAGACGTAAAAGACTTGCATGTTTGTGAAGCGCCAGCACCCCCACCTTCTTTACCTCCTCAAGTTCCCAACGATCCTGCTATTCTCGGGGTAAGTTAATTGCAGTTTTTTAATTTCCTATGTAGACGAAGGACAATCCGTTCGTGTAGATGACAGTTTTAAATAATGGGGTGAAATGATGAAAGAACTACGGATGTGAATTTTTAGACTGAATGAAAAACAAATATGTTGATGTTTCCGTTGCCTTCCTTCTGAGTCATTTAAACGAAAAACCCATTACTTACTTCGATAGCGGTTTACCAGGCAAATTTGCTGAGTAATCGTACTGAGTATTTGTTCACTCTTCAATGTTTGTAGACGACTGCTCCACGACCGCCAAATTTCCAAAGCTTTGGCCCACCACCATTGAACGTACAACCACCAAATTTTCCTGGTGCTCAGATAAATCCATATTATTTGCAGCAAGCTGCAGCAGCTTTCCAACAGCAACAGTATTGGCAACAGCAGCAACAGCAACAACAGCAAACTCATCAGTCATCTCAGGTAATTATTTCATATCACCTTTCTTGTGCTTTCGCAATTAATGACGCTCTTTCGTTTGAACGCCATGTTTAAAATGTGTAAACACATTGGTTGCTTCTTATATTAAAGCTAAATGTTGGTGAAAACGCATCCCGAGAAGTCGAACAGCAGAAAACACAATTAACACAATTACAGGTTTGATGATCAATTAGGACTTGTTAATATTAACGATCCCTACTTTAAGGCTTAAATTATTACCCTCGTTTTTGCAGAAGGAACTTGCTGGACCCGATAAAGCTGAAGACCATAAACTAGAGAATCAAGTTAGTGGAAATAAAAGCATTTCCAACAAACCCGGTTCTAGCTCGCGTTCGGCGATAGGGCATGTAGCAAACACTCGCAATGACAATATGAAGGAAGCATCCGCTGCTGCCGTGGAGAAATTGGCAAAGAGTGTCAGCGAGTTGAATGTTGCGGAGACTAGTGTATCTCCTTTATCCAATACTGTCCACACGAACGATCGGCAAACGAATTTTCATGGTAGGTCAACGATAAATAACATTTACTATGTGTTCAGTTTATTCTCGAATAACATCATGATTACACGTTTCAGGTTACAGCCAAAATCGGTCAAGCAATAACAGATTACCTGGTATGGGCGGTCACCTTCTTCAGCAACCTCGACGTGGTCGTGGTCGACGGAACTATGGCCAAAATTACGATCGCAACCGTGTATCTGTCCCGACATCTGACTTCGATTTTGAATCATCAAACGCTAAATTCAATAAGGAGGAAATTGTAAAAGAAGTTGTAAAGAAATCTCACGTCGGCCATGATGTAAAAGATGGAAAGGACGTAAAGGAGGGAAAGGAGGAAGACATCACGCAAGTTGAAGACGAGGAGGAGGATGATGAAGTTGTCATACCGCCTGCCGAAACATTCTATGACAGAACTAAATCATTCTTTGATAATATTTCTTGTGAAACGAAAGAGCGATTGGAACAGCAAGGCCCTGATGGACGGTACGTGATTAAATACGCAAAGTCTTTAAATATCCAGGACCATGCGGGTAACATTTATTTTATACGTAGACGCGGGTTGTCCGTTGCCGAGCGAAGACAAAAGCAATCGGAAGAAAGGCGCTTGAATCTTGAGACGTTTGGACAAGTTTCGATTGACGGTGGAAGGTACCGTGGTGGATATCGCAGTCGTGGATATCGCGGAAGGGGAGGATATCGTGGTGGCCGCGGAGGCGGCAGCAGCGGTGGTGGCGGTGGAGGAGGATTTAGAGGAGGATACTCAAGCAATTATCGAGGAAACAATTTCAGGGTATGCCTTTTAAGAACGTGATCTATGGTTGTTTTTGTAGTCAAGCGATTTGCTTATTTTATTTACTCTATACAGCATTAATTGCCGAGATCTAATAATAATGCAAAGAGTAACTGGCGTAGTTAATACACCTTATACAAGAAAATAATTAGACAGGAAACAAAATATATCGAAGGCATTCTACTAAAAATTCTTATATTATTTTGATTTATTTTATTCACCTACTTTTTATTTGCTCACTTCCCGCGCAAATATCTTTTTATTCTCACCAACTCCAACTGGTTTTGCAATTTGTTATCATTGAAGGATTTGTAGTTTTATTAATATTGTTTTCGCATTATTGGATTTGGGATGTTTGTATTTGCCTGATCAAAGAATTTGGCGGGTTAATAATTAATTGCAGGTTTGAGATGCACGAACGAAGATAAAGGATGTTTTGGTACCGAGTTACCATATTAAGACATAGAGCAGAACCGGGGAAAAGACGAGCGGGAAGTGATTGAAGCGGAAACAATAAAACATTTGGGAGTGCCAAGACAATGTTATTTATAATTTTCGAAATCATGCCGTTTATCAAGTACATGAATTTTTTTTTTACTTTTGGGAAGTGCCAATGAAATACTTTTACAAGTCATGCCAGAAAATGCAAATTCAGGCGTACGAATAAAACGCATTTAATGCAAGCTTTATTAACTTGATAGCATCAACCCTTATTAATGGAAAAGCAACTTAATCATTTACCCGAACTATTAGCATGGGGGTTATGAGAGGATAGTCTTACTATTTTGATGAGGGCAATAAATTATAAGTTTAAATTCCCAACTATTAGATAGTCATTTAATTAGTAGAAACAAATATTCTAAAGTTATTATTATGGCTTGTTCACCTTGCTCATCAATTGTTAACTTCTTTGCAGAACTTTATCCTTTCAGATACATTCATAAATAATAAGTTTAAATGACAATTTAAATTGTCAACCAGAAGAATAACTCCTCGAACAATAAAAGGGAAGACTTTTTTGTAATGCTTTTAAAAGGATTCAAAGAGCAATATGTCTCCATCGTTTCTAACTTCTCACATTAATCCTTTCCTACTTTTAATCTGCATCGCTTAAAATTGTAAGCTTAGCGAAAATGCAAATTCAAGAAGGCATTAGTAATAATAGTAAGCTATATAATCAACAATGGTTTGGCTGATTTACTTTTTGAGACAGTAAAGAGGCAAATAAATATACGCTGCTGGGATAAACCATTCCGTAATATTGATTCTCGACCCTTGATAGAAAAAAAAAACAGTTCGAGAATTCTTAGAACGCTTGGTTTTCGGAACCAACCTCAATAAAGATAGTCTTACTACTTGCTGTAACGAGCGAGGGATCATCTCTAACTCTTGTATGATCGACGCGACGTTTTACTCCTAAAACAGATCTGTGATTGTTTACTAATAAAAGCGCTGATTTCTTCAAACTCTTACCATCAAGGATCGGTGGCAAACTGTTGTTAAGAGAAATTTCACCGATACTTACTGTAGCACTAAGCATCCATGCCAACATGATAATAAGTTCTTTAATAATATAGGATTTGGGTGATTCCAGTCCACTTGTAATCACCAAATATTTGGCGGGTTAAAAGACCGCGCAATCACGTTGTTACAGAGTTTGAGTCACGACTTACCCAAAAATGAGAAAGATCATCGAAATTATAACTTCGTTATAGCAGGTAACTAAGTTTTTCTATTTAACTTCGTTATATCCAGGAAATTTTATTAGACAAGAATTCGGGACATCGAAAAAACTTAAATTCGTTATATCCAGGTTCACTTTGTATGTACAATTTGATATCATCTTTGTTTACGAGATCATTACTGTTGATCTGCTAAAAGGGAAAACACGAACGCCAAACTCAATAATGCCAAGCGTATTGTATCGTATCGAAAAAAATTCTATAGTGAGTCGTATATATCGAACCATCCTTCAACAAACGCGGATATCACGTTCACAACGTACTTTCGCTAACATTGTTGAAAACAAAAATGATGACGCAACTTCTATCAAAGAGATAACTAATGATTTTGATGTCGTGATGCTTCCGGATTGGCTATATGAGCAGGTCTTTCCAGGTCAAACAAAGCGTCCTACAGTGCCACCAGCTCGGGAAAAAGTTGCCATGAAACATCTAGAGAAGCAAGGACTCCTCGGCAAAGCTACGGAACCCGTGCCGCATTTGGCGGAATTCCAATTGCCAAAGCTTTGTGGAAATACAATCGCAGAACATTTCTGGAAAATAGGAGAAGAGCAGGCTCGTCCAATTCGCGAGATTGCGTTGGAATTTTCCAAGATTAATTTGCCTCAGAAACCGCAAGACCATGAATGGTTGTTTAAAGCTAATTGGACGCGTTATATTTCGGGAGAGAAGCCCAAATCCGTTGCATTTCCCAATGAGGAGTTACTATGTTTCGACACCGAAGTCGCGATAAAGGATGATCCTCATCACCCTTTGCTAGCAGTTGCGGCATCACCGACCGCATGGTATTGTTGGATCTCACCGCGTTTAATCGAGCATCGGAAAATGCTCAAAAAGTTGGCAAAAACAAAACCAAAAAAAATTAAGAATGAAGTCACCGAATCCCCGAAAAAACAAAAGGCTTTGGGTTATTTGATTCCGATGGGTGAACTAGGCAAATGTCGACTGATTGTTGGACATAATGTTGGATATGATAGGGCAAGAATAAAGGAGGAATACAATACGAAAATTACGTGTAATCGCTTTTTAGATACGATGGCTCTACACATAGCTGTTAGTGGCCTCTGTACACAACAGCGGCCATCATGGATCAAGTTTGATAAGGCTACAGAGGAGTCGGACTACGAATATCTTTTAGAAGCAAAGGACTTTAAGAAGGTATATGACGTCAGCTCTATGAACAGTCTTGCCAACGTTGCCAAATTTCATAGTCAAGTTCAATTAGACAAATCACAGCGAGACTATTTTGTAACCGGCTCTTTGGACGAAATTGTTGATCCCAAGGTTCTTCCTCAATTAATTTCTTATTGTGCTAGTGATGTGGAAGCTACGCATGTTGTCTATAGGAAGGTCTTTCCACGATTCCTTGAACTATGTCCGCATCCAGTGTCCTTTGCGGGTATTATTCATATGGGTAATATGTTTTTAACTACAAGTTCTGACTGGGATATGTATATCAAGGCGGCCGAGAGTGTATATCTGGAACAGAGTTCTTCCATCAAAAAAAGTTTGATAGCGTTAGCTAATCAGGCAATTAGTCAATGGGAAAAGGATCCCGAATCGGTGCAGAAAAATCACTGGTTGAAACAGTTAGACTGGAGTCCCGCCCCGCCTAGGGCAAGAAAACTGGTGAACTACCCCAAATGGTATCGTGATTGTTATAAGAATAAAGCGAAAGAATTGAATCTTACGGCTCGATCTCGAACCGCTCCAATACTTTTGGAATTAAGTTGGATGGGATTTCCTATGTATCATTCCAAGGTATATGGTTGGATGTTTCGTGTGCCTTCAGACGACACCGAATTTTGTACGAAAGCAAAGAAGATTGTGTTTAAGACTTCGCCTGATGATGAAGAATATGAAGAAAGATATGCTACAGATACTGAAGGTCGCTACTATAAGATTCCTCATAAAGACGGAGATGATGCACGATGTGGTTCACCGCTCGCAAAACATTACATTAACGCATTTGAGAATAAGATTCTGTCATCAGGGTATCCTGAGGCGAGAGAAGCCCTCTCGATGAATGCAGCTTGTTCGTACTGGATAAGCGCAAGAGAAAGGATTAAATCTCAGATGGTAATCTACGGGAATCGCAAAGACTTTAAAGGTCTTGGGTTCAAGATGCCTAAAGGCAAAACTCCTGGAATGATTTTGCCACAAACAATAACAATGGGAACAGTTACACGTAGGGCTGTGGAAAAGACCTGGATGACAGCTAGTAATGCTAAAGAGAATCGTATTGGATCCGAGTTAAAGGCTATGATTCAGGCACCAGTTGGTTACAAATTTGTCGGTGCAGATGTTGACTCGGAAGAACTATGGATAGCTAGTCTGATTGGTGATTCGTCATTTAAATCTCACGGCGCGACTGCCATGGGATGGATGACGCTTCAAGGTACGAAGGCGGCCGGAACAGATATGCATTCGAGGACGGCTAAAATTTTGGGAATTTCGCGAAATCATGCTAAAATATTTAACTACGGAAGAATATACGGAGCAGGATTGAAATTTGCCATTCAGTTGCTGCGTCAGTTTAACGAAAATATTACGGAAGAAGAGGCGAAAAACCGCGTAGAAGATTTATATAGACAGACAAAAGGATCAAAATTATTTTCGAAAGGCAATAATATGTCGTTCTGGTACGGTGGTAGTGAAAGTTTCATGTTTAATAATCTGGAAGATATTGCCACAGACGAAAATCCAAAGACACCTGTACTAAAATGTTGTATAACAGAGGCACTAAAATCTCAGATCGTGAAGAATGACTACATGACTTCACGCGTCAATTGGGCTGTCCAGTCATCTGGAGTTGACTATCTACATTTACTCTTAGTTTCTATGGAATATCTCACCAAAAAATACAATATTGATGCACGATTTATGCTTTCGGTACACGATGAGATACGTTATCTTGTAAATGATAAAGATGCATATCGAGCAGCACTTGCACTGCAAATTAGTAATTTATGGACTCGAGTTATGTTTAGTTATATGTTGGGAATACAAGATCTGCCCCTGTCTGTTGCTTTCTTCTCCAGTATTGATATTGATCATGTATTAAGGAAGGAAGTAGATATGGACTGTAAAACTCTTTCTTTTCCGCAAGCCATTGAGAAAGGGGCGAGTGTAACTATACAAAAGATCCTTGAAGTAGAAAAAACACTCGAGGTGGAGAACTCACAGGATGGAGATATACCCGAGCTCAGTGAAGAATCCACAAAGTTGCTAGAGCCGTTACAATTGAAGAAAGATGATGTAATAAGTCTTCGCATGCAGGCAGCAACGACCGAGGAAGAAGCACGTGCAGAATTAACAAGTTCTAGGAAATCAACGCACTCGCGTACCAGAACAAGGAGGAACCATTCGAATTCAGAACGTGTAAATATTATGTTTTCTTAAATAGACGCATATGAGTTGGACATTGATAATGATTTGTTATACGGACACAGCCATACAACGTTCCTAATGAAACTGTCGAGAATTGATACAGCATAGAGAATATGTAATATTTAATAAAAAGATAAACATCCTTTCCATAGAGAACTGCTGAGAACTTGAAAGATTAAGGGTTCTAGCAGATTTGGCCACATGTAAATAAAAATTTTATATAAGAAGAGCATGTACTTCTATAGTGGAGCCAATCATCCAAAGCAGTGATGAATTCTTTTCTCATTTACAAATTAATATTTGTATTAGTGTTGAATTAATTCACCATTTGAGTTAGACGTGTGCAATTAGCATACTAATACAGCTCTTCATGTATAATCTATTATTGATTTAAATTCTAACTTTCAACAAAGGGTCATTAATTTTAGGAAACAGTGGTTTAGAATATAGTAATAGGAAAGGACTATTTTACTGGACACCCATGCTATGTCACATTGTTAACTGTAAGTGAAAATTGGTAGATGCTGTTTATACTATCTGTTAGCACACGCGAGTTTTTGTTTGCATACATTTTAGTCAATTGTCCAATCGCATCGCACGTAGAATTTAGTCGAATGTCAAATTATCTGAGACATTGTAACAAATTCCAAATATTATATAACTAATATTAATGGTTTTGGGTAGATTAATATTAACTGTTTGCAATTTTAATCACTACTACGAGTGATAATTAGATATACTGTAGACACTGAGCCTTTGGATATTTACAGGTGTCAGCGGTTAAATTGTTCCCAGACTCGAGAATTAATATAGAATATCCCGAACTGAACTGCAAATTAAGAGTTTGATATACTTACTGCATACAGCTGTAATTGAAGGGACATGCAGCCCCGGTAGAGTCACATGTCTAGTGTTCCTTAGAATTGATGTGTATAATAGATACGGAAGTTTTGCTTATCAGAAAATTAGTATTAGTATTAGATTTTCAAACATTGTCATTTCCCTAATATGGTTTAACATTGCAGACACTGTTTTGTTTTTCGATCGCGTAATTTTAGCTTATTTCACATTTTAGAGAAATAGATATACACAACTTTGTGAAATCCAAATTACAAACTAAAATAAAAAAGCCCGAGCTTTCTCAATTTGCCACGTGATCTTCTGACTTGATTCTTCCCTAGTCAAAATTCAATAACATGCCACGTGATAAATAGGAGCTGTTTTTATTCGGTCATTTCTGCCTACATACAGAAAATAGTCTATTTGTAGAACAATACATCGTAATAAGCGTAGCATATATAATGACCGAATTTTGCATAGTTTATTCATCATCTTCCTCCTCATTAGCTAATGAATAAAGCGATATTTGGTTAGAGAGTAGAGTTACCAAAATTAACGTATTTTAACAAGAGCACTCACCATTCTTAGAAGCACTTTTTTGACGCTTTCTCTTAACGCGTCCCGGGCGTCCACCACCTGTGAAACAAAGAATACTCAGCAATTCATCGATAAACGTTAACCACGTTGATATAAAGATTATTAAATACCGTATGGTGATGTCTGAGAGAAGTCAATGTGCTTCTGGGAATCGAGACTGCACGTGATAATTAAGTGTTATATATATTTGTTCAATAAACAAAAAAATCGCTCAAGTCACAACCGCTAAACCGTTCACTTACCGAACAGTGAAGCTGGGAATGTTGACAATTCGCTTTCCAACGCTGATCGAAATAAACCAATTTCCAATTAATTATTTGCATATCTCGCGTGATCTACTCTCGTAAAATAAACTTACCAAATATGCCTCTGCCTAATCAAAACTCTGGCATGATGAATGCTCCTCGCCAATCCCAATTTAAACACTTGTGTCTGTAACCGTCTCTCCAAAAAGTCTTCAATCTTCAACGCAAGTACGTAATCCAGCTTCAACTTTGTCTCGTCCAATACCCCAATTCTAACCAAACGCCTAATCAACGCATTACCCTCAAACAATCGTCGAGGATCTTTGTCGTCAAGGGTTAGAAGTTCACGTGCGGCACGACGAATGTTGGATAGCGTATAGGCGACCCGCCAGATTTCACGTTTGTTTCGGAGCCCGTACTCCCCAATTAGTTTAAGTTCCTGATCAAGCCGCTCCCTTTCGAACGGACGTCGGGGAACTTTGTATGTTTTCGAACCTAATTACCATGAAAAAGAAAAAGAATAGGCGAGAGGTAAAGCTAGAGCCGCTGTTTGCGGTTTATGCTTTCCATTTGGTGCCCAGCAAATGCACCCAGTAATCCACAATTGTCTCCATAATGGATGTGAGTAGTGGATTAGGACTCTTGATTCGTTCGTGTCCAGAGAGATTGCTGCATACTCTCTTCTTTTGGAACTTTCCAATGAGACTGTTGATGGAATTCACGGCGAAGAATACTACCATAACAGGAAAAGGATACATCGTATATAGTTGATCAATTGCTTTTACGCTGACCAACATATCCCATGAAATGTATGGACAAAAATTCTTCGATCACAAACAGTTGTGGATGTTGCTGTCCTCGTCGTAAATTCCTTCAACAGTCTATAAAACAACTCTTTTAACTCCACCAAAACCCCCACCCTCACTCCTACAACACAGGAAAGTTATCCAACAAGAATACAATTCCTCACTACACAAGGCATTGTCTTTTTTCTGACGGGTGCTGTTTATTCGTCCAGCAAAAAGAGGAAGAAAGTTTTACTTGACACGAATCTGGGAAGAGAAAATTTTTTCGATGACACGTGCATCCAACCAATAATGTCGACAGAATGTTGAAAAAGTATTTGAGAGAAAAAAATATGAGAAACGAATACCTCCTCTTTCTCGTTTGGTGAGTCGTAGCTTTCCGTCAATATTATTTTTTAGCGTGAAAATTTGTAATCACCATTCAATGGTGGATACTGTTGCTCCATTACCCGTATAATGCAGCCCATTCAACTGCTATTTTCTATAATGTTCATCAAACCCGACTCCATTCTCTAGGTAAAACCCGAGACATGCCACACTCATTCGGTCTCCGCGCGCGCACGCGCCACATGTTCTCTCGGAATTTCCGTGAGCGTGGGCCGATAAAGCTTTCCACATATCTCAAAACCTACAAAGTCGGCGATATCGTTGACATCAAAGCCAACGGTGCCGTACAAAAAGGCATGCCTCACAAATTCTATCATGGCCGTACCGGTATCGTCTACAACGTCACCAAATCGGCTGTTGGTGTGATTGTCCATAAGATAGTCGGGAACAGATATCTTGAGAAGAGGGTTAACGTGAGGATCGAACACGTTAAGCACTCAAAGTGTAGAGATGACTTTTTGAGAAGAGTAAAGGAGAATGCAATAAAAAAAAAGGAAGCCAGAGCGAAAAATGGTTAGTTGAAAAGGGAGGAATTATGGATTATTGCGTGAGGGACATGATTGGGTTTTGCCCGATCCTTTTATAGGTGATCGTGATCTGGTTTATATTATATGGTCAAGCCATTGATGTTAATCGATCTTTCTTTTAACAAAATCACAGAAAAAGTAAATCTCAAAAGACAACCGGCGAAGCCTCGTGAGGCACATTTTGTCTCTACGAAAAAGAATATCCCCATTACAGTCACACCAATTCCGCATGATACTGTCTTTTAATTATTCTATACGAATCGGCGTGTATTGCTGGTTATATAAAATGCATTAATTATGTGACTCATGATGGAATTTATTGTCAGAGTACATTGAGCGTAAGAGAGGTTATTGTCTGCAAACAACGAGGATTACGTGGCATTTATTGATTGAAAATACATATGCGCTAAGGATTAAATAATTACAAAAAAGCCATGTTCTATATTGTTAGCGCCACTTCCAGATATATTATCTTGAATCTATTTGAGTACCGAGTATGTACATCTCCATAGTTGGGTGGCATTGCATTTGTTCTAGATGATAGCCGAGCTTGTCCATTACTGTTAATATGCTTGCGATGCTAAAGTTTCCCAGCCTGATAACTCCGACGGATTGCACAATCAACTCGCTTTGACACAAGCTAGCTCTCACTTCGAATTGAGCTTTGTCAGTGAAAGCATGATCGCCAGGCAACATGTTGCGCCTTAACCAGTCTTTAAGCTCTCGAAGTAGTTCATCGGGACCGTCAATGCTTAGGATATCGTCTTGTCTTGCAGTAAAACGGTTCAAACGAATGATGGCATACTGTTTTTGGCTTTTCTGCGTCGAAACTGCCTTTGGAAGAATGTTTTGACGGTTCTCTATAGTTATATAGAAGATGTAGATGACAGATCATAAGGTTTACAACGAATACCAAGTAGTCTAAATACAATTCATATCGTACCTGGCTCAGGAGTTGTTACTTTAAGTCCAAGACTTTGTTCAATATTACTAGCCACCTTATCAACATCGTCTCCAAAGTTTTGTAATGTTGTCCTTAAATACATTATTCCATTCTCAAATACGGTCGTCGGATCTCTTCCTTCTACACTCTCTACAATTTCAAAAATAATCTTCTTTTCGTACGTCGCCCCAATTAGCTCGTCTCCAAGTTCAGCATTTCTTGCGGTTGCGGAATCGATGGATGATGCGGCACTAGCAAAGTAACGCATTACATTGCGTACCATCTCAGAACCCTTGTATTTTTCTTTTTGCTTAGCATTGACTTCCTGCCAATTGACGATTAATTCGTATTGATCAAGTAATGTATCTTCAAATTTCTTGGCTAAAGTCTTGTATTCTTTCTCGAACAAGTCACGGACTGCAACGCGGACACCCAACGGTCTATAAACATGAATAATATATTATAGATTCCAATCTATCATTTCAACAGTAGATATCAATGTTGAAGGTAATAACTTACAGGTTAGCCATTGTTAAAGCTAAAATAAAGTAGTAGAAGAAAGTTGGAGGCGAACGTTTTAACCATCGTATTACGCGAATACTACCAAAGCACAAATTCGCTCAGTATTAAGTGCTACAGAATGATACTATTTAATTGGTCGACTATTATCAGTGTTACTACTGTGTCCATAAACGCTTGATGGTCACGTTATCCAACGTTTATTACTACGAGCCGAGGCATGAGAACGTCAAGCTGTAATAATTCGCATAAAGGCTGATGAGACAACAACTTTTCTGTTTGAATAACAAGATTGCAAGCTACGCGTAGAGTTTAAATTAATGACATTGTGGTTTTGCACTTTAACTTGTGAATTTAAATATAAATGCCTAATTATCCAAACATTGATATTGTCTAGTACTAGTGACTGCAACCTCGTATGAAGTTGGTTCCATGCATTAGTTGCAAAGATCGGGTTGCTTTCCGATAATAAAGAAATTGGTGAGCACAGTCTTTTGATTGTATTTTCAAAATCCAAATTAAATCCGAAATAACCGGACTAATATGACGCACGGTTTATACGAAAAACTGTCCGAGACTGCAGAATTATGCAGACATGTGTAAACCGTACGTTAATCGAATCTTGGCAGTTACTTTATGTAGTTCCTTAATTTTGTTAAATCGCCAAGAATTGTAGTACTAATATTAATGATGTGCTATATTTGTATATTCGTTACTTAACACAACAGATAGGAAAAAAATTTAATCATTGATTATTCAATAACAATACCGGATAACATGCCTCCTAAAAAGTTTACTTTATTAGAATTTTCCGGTGAATACTTTTCGAGAAGGCTAAATCACTAAATGATAGAAATGCCAAAAATACCTTTAGCGGTTATCCGAGGTAAAGACGCACATTTCTCGAAAAGGATGGATGTTGATTTATTTTCTAAATAAAGAAATGATCGAATATCTACTCTCTTAATAGGCACACGTGAGCAATTTACGTTTATTTCACCCAACTATTAGACGAGTCGTACGATGATAAGGAATGCTAATACGATAACATAACGTTAGGATTGTACTTTGACCATTTAATCTCATAAAGCTTCTTAGATTTGATAACCTTTCAAAATAGCTGATTAAATCGGTTATAATCATACATTTTGCTACAAGTTTAGGAAATACCAATTTTTGTAGCGATACAACCATTGACGAGTTGGCGACTTCTTGGCAGCATAAATAGGAAGTTAATTCATATTGGATTCATGCAAACATTAGGAGAATGAAAAGTAACATAAACAGAATTGAGAAAACCACCCGTTGCCTCTACCTCTAATAAATGAACCAACAACCAAGAATCTTGGGGCTGCTTCTAATAAATGAACTAAACAACCAAAAGCTTGGGAGTTTGTGTGATCGCTTGGAAGTCTTCTATTATTCACAAGCGCCTTTTCTAGTCAAGAAAACATTAAGTATTACTTTTCATGCATTTTCTTCTCTTTTCAAATAAACAATCGTCGATAAGCCGGGGTCCCGCAAAAGATACGGGATTCTTGGCATGACTGATAATCGACATGATCTAAACATCGATCGTGTTTGTGTTCTAGAAACAGGTTAATTGTTTGGAATTATGGAAAAAAAGAGGCTATAAACATTTACAAAAGAATGGTATGCGATGGCATCATTGTTGCATAATATATCGCTAATGACATGGAATAGATTGTAGAAAAAATAGGTAAACTTTTACGTGAAGCAAGTCTAGAATTAGAAATATAGCATGTTGCGACAGGTGTCGTATGTGGCAAATGTAAAAAGGTCGACATTCCAAGATGGTTTGTTACAATTACTTATGATTAGTTACCCGTCGTTCTTGTTCATTTGCAAGTCGCCCCCTGGTACGGAAATTCTGCAACATTCGTAATGCTTTCCATATTCGACAAAGACGGAAGAAACCTCGTGGTTGTGATAGGATTAGTTTTTTGTCATGCGAAGTGGTTGTTTGAAACGCCAATAGGTTTTAAGCGTTTGAAAACCCCCTCCTCTCCCACACCGCATGGTTACTTGTAAATTCGAAATGTGCGTATCCCACTGGACATATTTGACATGTGCAGATTCATCTTGCGTAAGCACAGTAAACATGTAAACAATTATTAATATCATTTACAACGTATTTTTTTACACTCGTGACGATGATATTTCGACGATTAGGGATGTAGAATTGAGGCTACGCAGTCAACGTAATCAAACCTTTCTCCAAGCAACTTCCATACATAGAAGGTCTATTCTTAGATGACCTGCATGCAAAAGGTACAAATATTATTCGATTGTAGTACCTTGCACACAACGATCTAAGGAAACACGAAGATACCATAAATTCAAATTAAAAATTAAAAATAGCGTGCAGCATACAATTACTGCGCATCAATTTTAGCAGCAAAAACTACCTTCTTTTTGTTCTCCTCTCAAGCAACAGTTCCCCATTTCTTCTCCATTCGAATCTTTTTTCTTTCTTTCTGTCGTTCTTTCTTTTTTTTTACAATTGGAACCGTCTATCGAATTGTGTTCGTTTCTATCTCCATCTGAGTAGCACATAACTACTGTTTTACACCGTTATGCGGACCATGGTTTGTGGTAGGTACATGATTTCCAATCATGCCATTTATATCCATCCCAGTCGTTGTTTGGCTGTTTGGTCAGTCTGCAGAAACAATGCATGATCAACGTTGTTCTTTCTGTTCTTGTCTTTGTTCCAGTGAAAAGAAAGGAAAAAGAAAATATAAAGTATGCCGCACGAGAACGGATGTGTGCATCAATTGCTTTTAGGTCGGTCAGTCCATGTTTTGTAGTATCAATTCTAAATTTGATCAGACAAGATATTTAATACGTTTATTTAGATCGTTACATTTCTGTTATCTCTATTTGTTATTCCGAGATGTTGTGAAACTTGGCATCCCCGATAGGATGTCCGCACATGTCATTGGTAGATTACCTATTTTATTAGCTTGTCAATTAACTAATCGAATGAATTTATTGACTATTGGTTTTTTGAATCCGCTATTCTTAAAATGTCTAGCGTCTTTCTCCTCATTACATAACTTGGGGGGAAAAAAGTGTTTATTTTGCAGCAGAAAACGTTTTTCCCGCAACTCTCATACGTACATACGTCCTTCCATTCTAATCGTCCGAATCAATGCCTGCAGAAAGCTAAGCACGGTATTAAAAATAGGTGCACTATCATCAGTCAAGCGACTAATCGCAGTGGATATGTTTCAGACTTAATCCACTGTATACATCCACAGAGTGTTTGATTTAGTATCCTCGCATCACCAGAGCACTATACGTATTTCGCTAGGCCGTACAGTCAACGTAGTTTGGTAAGCCAATCAGCAAAGATCGACTCTGTCAATGCATTATTCGAAATACCAACAGGTTCTCGAACGAAATGTAAACAATCAATCTGACCACATTGTTTCGAATTTTCAATGAAACCATTCTCTCAAAGACGTCGGGTCTTACGTTACTAATAAAACAGAGGTGTGACTTCAGCATCGACAAGCCTGCGCAGAAGAGAAAGAATCACAATTGAAGCTCTGGATTTCCCTAATTGGGATAACCAGGTGCAAAGAAAAACAAGCATTGAGACACAAAAAGAAAAGCGAGCGATTAAAAACGTTCCTACAATCCGGAAGAGGCTAGGTTGGGTTCTCTTTTGTGCGAAACAGCATCTGAATTAACATCTTAGCCGACATATGACGTTATCGGTATTAGAACATTCTTTTGCTCGAGGAATATTAATGTAGCACTCACGGTAAACTGTGTTGCAGGCTTCAGCTTTTGTGAAATAAATATGTTCACTCGGTCTAATGGGCCAGTGATAAGAGACGGGTGATAAGATTGTTGTTTCCGTAAGAAAGAAAGATCATCCAGAACAAAGAATTCAATTTGGCATAAACTGTACTTGGTACTATTCAATGAGACTATTCCAGACGAATTAGGAATATTTTAAGCTTTAATGCATATTTGCAAAACATCAAAGGTCAATTCCAAAAAACGAAATCCACAATTCCATATTGAACCATTTCGATGCCTCATATGGTAAAGGCGTAGGGTAGTGCAACGGCGCATCGAATTGACGCCGCCCGAAGAAATTTTTAAGGCAAATAAGCTTGTCCAAATTATAAATAATAAACAATAAACTTGTTTCATGTTAACATATTTTAAAATACACATCTTGTTAACAACTCATATGCGCGTTTTAAATGTACATGTTTAAAACGATTTCTGCAGCTCATGTATTCCAGGTTGCTTCACCAATACATACGTCGATAACGTCTGTTACATTGTTCGAATATAACACAAGCCGATAAGCTGCAACAGAAGAAACCTCTACAGCCTGGGTTGTTGGATCGCATTGAATTGTCTTCGTCTACAATCCAACATGTGAACAATCCTTTTACTAATGAGTAAATGATCTTCAAAACATTCTTGCTGCAGTTTATGGTGTATACAAAAAGAAGGGTTTAACTATTACCGGAATGAGGAATATGCATATAATGTAAAAAAATAATACGGGTTTATTGCGCAAATAAACAAATAAAAGAAAATCATCAAAATTATGTAGTTTATTGAGTGCACAACACTCTTCCATGTTTCTATTTTATCTTCTGTTACGAAAATCGGCAATTTACGGCCAAGCCAAGTTTATCCGATGATAAATAAATTACTGCTACTCTTTTTGTTTTCTCAGCCCTTTGGCTTCTGGTCGTCAAATATCAAATTAAAACAGATCGCACCATCGTGCCTGTCCTTTCTACTTGGTCTCTGTCAGATACAACACCTGAATTACAAAGTCTCATCCACAAAATGCCGTAACCGCCTGGAAGATTATCTTACTTTGTCCAATAATCGTAATCGGGCAACTAAGTGTCACACTGTAACAAACTCTTCTCCTTCCATTAATAATCTTATTTCTTTTATTATTATTCTTTCTTTATGTCTGCTATTTTATCTGCAGCACACACTTGAAAACCATTAATCATTTTCAATTACTCATTTAGTGCTACTTCTACGTCGACGTCACCTTATGGAAGCCGACCATAATAATAACACAAATCCTGCCCTTCTCCTGCAACACTTTCCGTCCATCATGAGCGGATATATATATAAAGAGTCGATTTGGGAATTGTTGTCTGTATCAACATTTCTTTCTGAATTTTGAGAAATTTACAAATACATAACATATATCTGACATTTTTGAACATTAAGAGCATACAGAATAATAATAAATAATAATAAACAACTTAATTATATCGATAATTAATCTAAGAAGGCGACTTTACTGTCTTAATACGCTGCATCCAAATCACTAAGATACTCGAGTCCTAATATTAATATTAATTCGAGAAGTCAATGACTTCCCAATCGGCATCTTCACAGCAATCTTCTCCCTCCAGCGTCACTTTCGACTGCAAATGGAGCCGGTGTTCGCTCGCCTATGGTTCTCTCGATGACCTTATAGTCCATATCCACGAAGGTATTATTGATATTGTCATTAGGTTATATAATCTATTGTATACTGTACATACATCGAATGATGTGCATATTAGTACAGGTGTGACCAATTTCACCTACCATGTAAGGTTACTAAGTCTGAGTTGGGTTTATTTTTTTCTAGTACACGTTGGCAAGAAAAAGTCGAAATATATCTGCGAGTGGGCAAACTGTCCAAGAATCGGACAGAACCAAAAGTCTCGGTTTGCTCTTGTTACTCATTTGAGAAGCCATACGGGCGAGAAGCCATTTGCTTGTGATTTCGAAGGTAGGCGTGTGAATGCTGTAGGCATTGTTACGACCAAATTTAGGCGTTTGAAATAGTTTGGAAGTGGAAACAAAAAAAAACACACACAAAAACGAGCAATGAGGAACAGGGAAATTGAGGGAGAAGAAAGGATCAGACAAAGAAGTAGGGAGAAGGAAAGTGATCCGCTGTCTCAGATCGTCTTTTATATATACAAAATTGTCTTTTTCTCACTTGCATGCAGGTTGCGAAAAAACTTTTACACGGCCAGATTCACTAAGAAAGGTAAAATACCATCCTTTCTATTTGCTACACGACGAGACATTCTCCGTATTGATCCTTTTTACCTTTCCCCCAAAAAAAGCACATACGATCGCAGCACGGAAACAATCAATCTCAAATGGCCGAATCACCCAGACATACTATATCATCCAAGAAACGCAAGCCTCGCTCACCCTCTTCTTCACTGTCTGAAGAATCTTCACATTCCTCTCGAGCATACCGTAACTCGACACACGCTCAAACTCACATAAATCGCAGCAATCCGTCCTCTCGTCTGCCTACACTACCTAATCACAGCGATAATGTATACAATCCCCATCGTACTTATACTTCCTCATCGAACACAACATCACCGAACGAGAGTGAAGACGAAAGCGATACACAAGGGACAACATACTATGAGAAATATTTACTATTGAAGGCGAAGAGCAAGTATATTAGACGGGAGAATGAAATACTTGTGGACGAGTATCAAAACGTAAAAGTTAGATTGAAGAGACTGAAAACGGAAAAGGACATTTTGTTGGATGCCGTTATTGCTGCTTCAGGAGATGAATAGAAATCAAAAGAACAAAATAGATATAGGAGGAGTTATTTGGATAGCAACGTTTGAAGATAATTGATGCAGTTCGAACATGGGCGAGGAGAGTATGAAGAATACATAAGGCTGTGTTTCCAACTAATATAATTTTATTTTCTTTTTACTTTTTCTTTTTCTTTTTCTTTTTTTTTTTTGAGTTTGCTTTGCTCCTCTTTTACCTCGACGGGGGCTTGATTGATGATGGTTTTTGTCTTTTAATAAGCCAGGAATGTAAACTCTGATATGGATTTTTATGACTCCTCCTCAATGTACATAAACAAGTTATATTTCATTAACTGATGTATGCGTAATGTAATTAAAATTAGTGATAAGCGTATAATGGATTCGCGCGATTCCGATTGTATTATATAAGAAATTGTTCAATTCTCAACAGAATAAAGCTGAAGATTAATTTGATCTATCAACGATACCAAAATTTCCGATACTGGCAAAGGTAATGTATTAGTATTCTGAAGCTTATGCGTATTGTTTAAAAGTTGGTACAGACACCAATCTTCTGTCTAAAGACTTTCATACAAAGCGTAAGCTTACAGCTTTTTTTCTTTTGACAATGCCACACATTGGGATGCAATTGAATAATAGAATGGAATGGGCAAAAAAGCTCTTCCTAATGTGTTCCGATAACTTATCCGAATTAGATGAACAGGAGAGCAATCATTTTTCGTCATCACCCTCTTTATCGTCAAAGGAAGCTCGTTTTCGATCGAACTTTTGTTGCAATATAATAATAGTAAGTGTTATTTATTTCACTGTACAAAGATAATCGTATATTAAGATTGGATAATATTATGATATCTTGCTCCAAGAACTTTCTCAAATATCAGCTCGTTGGGCACATTAACCTAGAAGAATTACGAACCGTATCACTTATAAATACTACCGATTTTCCTCATATTCAAACCCCTTCCTGATAGCAATATCATCAACAAAATAAGAGACCATCGTCTCGTTCCTCTTCATATTGGCCCCCTTTGCACAAACACACATGCAAAACGCTCAATACACAATACAAGGCCATCCTTTCGTATATAATGATATACGTCCACATTCATACGGCATCACTCAGAGTCTCCACTTTCTCTCATCGTGGTTCAGGAAACACAACACCATGGAAGGTTTTACCACATTTCGTACAAACTGTTTTTTTCTTTGAGTAGCCACAGAAACGCGGTAAGCCTAAACAGAAAGCCCAAAACAAGGTACCACTCGTGCTGAGCCCAGTGTTTGTAATTATGTGGTCAACGAAAGGTAGATGTTATGATAGTTTCAAATGGATGCAGGCACGTATGTAACTCTAGATGACTTACTAGTGAGACCTCAATTCGTGGAATCCTCCTTTATCGCACCAGCCAAGGTGTGTTGCTATCCGATGTTGCTCGTTTATAGCAGGGTCTATTGAGAGGGAACAGGAACAACAACTATTAGCATCGAGTTCATGTCATATTCCTTCAGAAGAGTGTAAAGAGCGTACCTCCGTGTGGTTTGTACGAGTTCTCAGTCCCTGGATATCTCGACATTTGAAAGCAATACTGTATATGCCACTTGTAACGAAAAAGTAGTTGGGAGATGTTCGATATTGCACTTTCAGTTACACCTATTCTTATTCTTGTGATGTCTGCTGATTTTCGGCTTGTGGCTCAATACTGTACTGTGATGTCATTATATGTTAAACTGACTTTTTCACACTAACCCTAATACAACTAATAACCCTTGGAATTATAAATATACTCACGAGCAACACTCGGACCAAAAACTCTTCTTTATCCAAAAAATATCTAAAATAACACAATTGTACAATGGAAAATCTTTATTGTGACGAAAGTGGGGAAGTCAAAGAGATTCATGATGAGACCGTGATCGCGACCGTCGTTAAAACATCCAAAGAAGGAACTGTCAATAAGACTCAGGAACAGACGCAGCAAACATTAAGCGAAGATGAAAAACGGAAGAAAGTCGAAGAAAAGTCATTCGATGGTTGGTTTTATTAAACGTATCTTTTTGATTGCATTTATTACAGAGATTAAATAATTCTTATTATTATTCAGCCGAGTCTGCGAAAAAGTTGGAAACATGTAAAGAAATCGCGAGTGGTTATTGTGAATGAGATGTTTTCATCTTAACTGGCGTCGAAAGTATTAGGATGTTATATTGTATGCTAAATGAAGAAGAATCGAATATTAACACATAAACACACAGAGTTGCCAATATAGTAACAATAAGAACAAGCGCACATGAGGATTAACATTTTACGATCTACGTTTAGGACATTGCATGATTGTCAAAGTTCTCTAGCAGGTAGATTTAATTCAAAAGCTATAATTATTATACGTGATCTCTATGATATTGTCGATAAGCATTATTGTCTATTATGAAATCAAATTTATTGGTTTCCGTTCAAGTTCTCAAGAGAACATTCACGCCGAATTAGACTAGAGATTGGGATACTGTCCTTCTCTGTCAAACTCATAAATATATTGGCATTCAGAGATGCTAGGGTTCTTTCCGTTTTCTGTAATTGTATCATTATTTCATAAGAAATTTCTTACTAGCTTTAACGCACTCCTCGAGCTCTGTCTGATAGACTGTTGACATACCATTAAAATTGAATGGATCTGCATTTGTTTACTTGGCATCTTCACATGTCTTCTAATAGAAATAGGTATGAAGATGTTGCACCACGTGAACTTCTGGTTTTAATAACTCTTGAACAAGTTTGATTATGCTCAAACGGTCATACCGGTTTTAAACGTTGATAATTCTATTAAGATCATTATGCCTATTACTATCAGATCTTACAATATAGCTTTTTTTTCCTGGGCATGTTTAATAATTTTATGTAATTATATTTGATTTGAACCACTCCCAGTTAATACAATATTACAGAATAGGCAAATAGACAAGATAGATCAGTAAGACTTTACAACTAGATTCTTGAATCTCTTTTAGATTCGTAAACCGCGTATGGTAATAGGACATATGCATGTCAACTTTTATTGCTGTCCTAATGTATGAATATTATCAAGTCTGTAATTTGTCATCATTATACTCTGAAACATGAGTTCATGATTCATATATGCTTTGGGCTTTTCTAAAATTCCATTGTCCGTATACTAATACACAGTGTAAGTTATAAAGCCAATTGAGTGCTTTTTATCATTAGATGTTGGCAATCATTATAACTATAAAGTTATGTCCGATGAAATAGGTTACAATGTGAAAACATATGAAAAATATGTATAACATATATCAGACACGGACATGTCTTTTTTAAAATTAGAACTTTATTAGACACGAGACCTGTCCCTTGGAGTGATTTTCATAGTAAAATTACACAAACCCAATTGTTTGTTTTGACGTTGACATGCTTTGCCCCTTGGTAGTTACATAGAGAATTAATCAATGATTTATCCGCATTCCCTTTATCGACACAACACGTTCCGGGAAACATTCATCTGCACAAATGACTTACAGTAGGATGCAAAAGTTCCCCCCACTTCTAATTCGAGACACGAATGAGTAAACGCTTTGAAAGTTTCCCTCTATATCAATAGTGTATAATAAACCCTGATCACTTGTAAAATTTC
>CAJVPI010000332.1:0-34957 GCA_910592345.1 Paraglomus brasilianum
ATTATGGTGGTGATTGTATAGAGGTTTTATAATTACAGTCACACCTCTATACAATCACCACTTTGAGGTGCAACGGATTTGGTGACTGTAAGGAGGTCTGACTGTAGTATGTTTATGAATAAATTTATTAATAGTTAATGTACTAATTTTTACTACATATAATTTAACCAAATAAAGGAAAAGGAACAAACGTACTTTGGTCTTCTGGACCACCAAGATGAACTAGATGGCCGTCCAAAACATACCTAGCCGTTGTGCTGGGGCGATTACAATTAATCAAAAAAGAAGTCAGGGATGGAAATAAACCGATCGAATCTGTAAGCGATTACCTAATATAAGTTGTGTACACAATTCCTATTTTTAAACGTCTCACTCAATCTAGCGGCGATTGGACTGACTTCGGTGATCACATCAGCAAGGTGGAAATGTATACGATCCGCTTTGCCGAAGACATGGGGTATATTAAGGCGATGCTAGAGCACAAGTCGAAGGGGAGCCATTCTCGGAAGAAAACAAAAGCAAGAAGCAAACCCCCGTTTGCCGTGTAACATCGAACATTCTAATATACAGTGTGTAAAGAAATTATTGGCAAAAAAATTGCATAGACTTAAAATCGTATAACTTTCCCAAAAATAAGCCAATTTACGTAAACTTGTTTTTGTTTGATCACGAAAACCTGCTTTTTATTTTTATTAAATGGTGTAATGTCTTTTAGAAGTCACTCCGTTGTTGCTGCGGCACATAAGTCAGAAAATCTTTGGAAGGTTAATGTTAAAGAAACAACATGTTAATTAATTTAGTACAATTGATAAAGTGCAGATATGAGTTAGTTATTGAAAGCAATGGAGAAAGAATAGCATATTAAAATTTTGCTAACAAATTTACTGCATTTTAGCTATCAAACGAGGTATTAATCATGTTTGATTTCTATGGTCATTGTTGCAATCAGGGATCAAATATGTAATTGCCAATAATTTCTTTATACACTATCGAATCCAACTGAATAAAACAATAAAAATACTTTTATCTGTAATATAGATAATATAACCTGATATGGGCAATTTGTTGATAAGCACATACAAGTTATACAGGTTATACAGTCAACTCTGGCTATACTAGCATTGCATATACCGGTTTGCCTTTATACTGGTCCAATTTCGCTGAACCAAAAAATTCCATATTAATCTCCCCTTATAATGGCAGATCTTAATAACTCGGCTCTGGCACAAGTTACATAAAATCATGTAGACCAGTTTACTTTAAATTATATAAAAAGATTTACTTTATACCGGCGATTATTTGTAAATTGTCACGGCTGATGCGCTGAAGCTGAAACCATGACCTTTCATTGGCTAATCAGATTTTATTCTCTAACCCCATTGGTTAGTTTCAGCTTCAGCCGGTCAGCATCAGCTCCCACAATAAATGTACAGCCAACCTTTTAATTATTACCATGCCACGCAAGAGAATCTCTGTCCAAAATTTTAATACAGACATAGAGACACCTAAACGCATTAGAACTTCATTAATAGGGTTGCAGAAAAAAGAAATTTGTCAAATTAAACTAAAAATCCTTCTTTTGCTAATGCAGAAATCGCTAAATTGTTTGGTTGCAGTACTAGCACCGTTGGTGATGCTATCCGTGAAAGCGGAAAGTGGCTTGCAATAAATATAAATGAGGACGATCATGCTGCTCAACTTGCAAGAATCTACAACCAAAATGGCCTGCACTTGAACAAGCGATGACTGCGTGATATAGAAAAAAGAAAAGATAAATCATTTGAAACAAACTCAATTATATAAATCATTGTTGATTTCAGCCGAAAAGGTTATCATATGTCGGCCAAACGATCAATAAGAAAATTTATCACCTCACAAAAATTAATTATCGGACCTTTCCATTAGAGACTCATTGCATTATTTATGACTTCGTATCAACGTACAGTTATAAACCGCCCAAAATTTGAAACCACTACTACCTGAGCGAAATAGTATATTAATATAACTACAGCAATTTGCACATACTAACACTCCTCTTCCTCAACCCCAAACAGCCGACAGTATGAACAACATATATTTTTTCCTCGTTTTGTTAATTGCATTTACTTTTCTGATGACTACAACGGTCACAGCTGTTCCTGCCCTAGTAAAGCGAGATTGCTCTGGTGGGTAATTAATAAATGTACAAGTAAAAGACTTTGTTTCAAGCGTTTTTATGGATAAAGTCTATCCTAACAAACAACACTCAACTTTTTTGACGATTAGGCTTCTCCGTTAGTTATCCAGCTGGCGGTGAAACATTAAAGAAAGGTAGTAATCAAAACGTCACTGTCCAAATCGGCTCATCTGGAGTTTATGTGATTACAACCGTCTCCCTATACCATGATGATAATACTTTCGCTGGTTCATTATTTACATCCGAAGCACCTGTGGATGGCAAAAGCGAGATTAGCGTATGGTTTTATTTAGACAGCGACTTTTCGCCTGGAGAATATTATTACGGCGTAGAGGGATTCTATACTCCTACATCAGCTTGCTATACGTACAGTAAATCCTTCAATGTAAAATGAACAAATTTTGATCTGTACGATTTTTTTCTTAACATATAATAATTTAAAAATTTTATTACACCCTTGTTATTTGTAATAAAAATTAGTACATTAACTATTAATAAATTTATTCATAATCGTACTACTTACCGATATGTGTCGTGGAGCGTATCTTGGAGTTTTGCGCTCCTTTATTAGTTACACCTACGATTGGACGCTAAAGGTGTGCTTGCACTAACAAGGCAAGGAGCGTGTCTTGGTGGAGCGTATCTTGGTCGTGTCTTGATAGGCTGTAAATAGAGCCCTTGGTGTAATATTTGTTTGAAAGTTTGTTGTTTAAGGTCTGAGGGTAGCGTTTTAATCTGTAATATCGACGAGTCCGTAATATCAACTTGTGAGTTTTATATCAGATACTATTTAGCAAACAAATTCCGTTCCAGAGAAAAAGTCTGTTCCGCTTTCACTGTGTATATTAATATATACCTTCACAAATAAGGGGCGGTCGGATATCACAACAATGTGTACAGATATGTTTTCTATTCTAAATTGACTATTGTTACCGTATAGTTCCGAAAATAAGCACCCCCTTTAACAATAGGAGGTCACTACTTCGTGTATTGTGGTGTATATTTATCGATTATTATACATAGTATGTCACCCGTCTTTGTTTTCCAAACAAGACGCACTGTCTAAACTGGATGACGATTGTCCGTAAAGGGATGAGTGGTCTTGAATTAGATTGCGATAGATGATTTGTCCAATGAGTTGGCCCATCCTAAATTGGGCTAGATATATATTAATATTTCGAATTTACCATATCATTGTGCTTATTCACGAGAGAATACGGTATTTACGCACGCTCTTTCTATTTCTAGATTAATAGACTTATCTTTAAACGTTTCGTAAAATCGGCTAAACCACTCCTTTATTTAGCAATCGTCTTACAGTCTTCAACATTTGTTCAATTATGAGTGATCAATCAGAGGATATAGATTCTAATCTACTACCGATGATTCAATTTCAGATCTATGAGTGTACTCGGAGAAGCTCCCGTATAAGCTGGTCAAAAATGTCTTTGAGCATCTTAGGGGTCTTTAACCCTCTCCTGTAGGAGTTTTGTACCATTGCAAATTCACGAGTTAAGTTGGGGTGATATCGAGGAAAGTTAATCTGCAATCGTACTCGAAATTCATCTCTCCTGATAGAAGTTAAATGTATGATATTGACGTTCTTCCCACAATTGGGAACTTTGATAAGATGGTGAATTGTCGGTGTCTTTAATAAATTCTGAACTTCCTTTTCCATTCGCTATATGAAGTGATTTATTTGTGTATGTCTTGGAGCGTATCTTGGTTGATCAGAAAGTTTGTTGTTTTATCAACACATAAATGCAAAGTTCCTTAGAACACTTGGGCGAATGTATTTTTTTGCAGTGTTCCTTCGGAAATATATTTTCAAGTGCTCTACTTCAAGCGGCTGTTCTTCAGGCTTATACAGTCGATTCGATAAATTTTATTATTATTATCTAATTCATGTGTACATCACGTGTACAAGTAATAACACTATACTCTTTCATATCTTCATGTCCCTCTTTATTCTCATTTTCGTTCTTGGGTATTACATCTCTAATGATTCGCACTGTCGCACAATATTACATACTATGTAAGCAACAACAATAATTGTTATACTTTTCGATAAAATAATGATAATCAAATATATCAGATATATTATTGTTATGTCCTTTAAACTTTACGTAGTGCCAATACTCGTTTTAAAGTTACACCGTTTTTCTCATGGTGTTTGCTTCGTGAGAAAATCTTCGGATGGTGTTACACATTCCTGAAAAAAAATGCTCGTTTTTGATTATCACCATCAAATTCTTAATAAAAACACTCACGTTCATGACTATTACAGAGTGAGAAAAACACTTTTTGGTGGTCAAATCTGAACATAAGCAGTTTGTCAAAAAATATTAAGCAGAGCTTCAAAGATGCTTCACCTATCAACACGCATTAGAACAAGATTATCAGCAGTGAAACGCCTTTCTATGACTACAAGGGCGAAGCACAGCGTACCTGACCTTCCGTATGATTACAACGTATATGATGAACATTATCTATGATAGTTGCTCGTTTGCATTGGGCCACTCCATAGAAAATGAATGTCATTCATTTTTCACTACAGGCTCTCGAACCAGCTATTTCCGCCGAAATTATGAAAGTACATCATGATAAACATCACGCCGCCTATGTAAGCGGTTTGAACGTTGCTGAAGAAAAATATGACCAAGCTTTACGTGATGGCGATCTTACCTCACAGATTGCTTTACAGTCAGCGATTAAATTCAATGGTGGCGGTGAGTCTTATGGAACACTTTTAATTGTCAGCAAGATATACTGTATTATTGAGTTTGATTTGGTTGTATTCCTTCTGGGCAGGCCATATCAATCACTCACTCTTCTGGGAAAATCTCGCCCCAGTCTCTAGGGGCGGTGGCGAACCGCCAAAAGGTATGCCTGAAGTCTTACTTCTGTTAATAAGCTTTCTATCAACGATTTGAACTTTGAACTTTTTTTGATATATTGTTTTTGTTTAGGGGCCTTGCTTAGTGCAATCCAGAAGGAATTTGGAAGCCTTGAAGACTTCATTTCTAAATTCAACACTACCACTGCTGCTGTGCAAGGTACGGTGAGATATGAGAGGGGCTTTAGTTAAAAGTTTGACATTCGTGCTAATGAGTTTATATCTGCTACCTGATGGCGACTAGGATCCGGATGGGGATGGTTGGTGAGCATTAATTCTTTTTATAGACATAATGTGACTATAAGGAACTAACATTTTATTTTTCGCGCGAAGGGTTATAATAAGAGCTCCAAGCGAATCGAGATAGTTACTTTACCTAATCAGGATCCTTTGACAAGTGAGCTTATTTACCAGTATTTCAGGCACTGTTCTTGTTCCGGCAGTATATTCATATTTCCTTCCGCTCTATTCTATGATTGCAGCTCACGTACCGCTCCTGGGTGTTGATGTCTGGGAACATGTATATAACTCAGTCCTAACTGTTCTTTCTCGCGCGATTTCCGATAGTTCTAATACTACTTTTCTACTCGGTTTAGGCATACTACCTGCAATACAAAAACGTGCGGCCAGACTATCTCAAAGCAATCTGGTCTGTGGTCAACTGGAAGACCGTCGCCGAAAGGTTTGCAAAGGCACAATGACTGGAATTATAATCCACAATAAAGGGACGAAGGTATTATTTGGTCGATGTCGTGAATTTGTACCTCGTGAAATAAATAAATTGTTTCTAAAAGTTTTACCTGATATAGGCTCTTAACAAGAGACAATAACATGATAAATCATTTATGTAATACGAAAATGTAAACATGTAATGAACAATTATCAGGCTTATGGATTGATCTTATATCATAGTATCAATCTGAATACAATTTTTTTATGGTGCATCCAATTCTTCATTTAGAACTGGCAAGAATGTCGCAAATGTCAAGTAACTAGTATGCCCTTTGGTCTCTCGCGTTGTCCTGGAGACATACAGATTGGGTGGATCACTCTTTCCCTCCTGTTTACTTTGCTCCGGCACCATTTCTCTATCTTCGTCGTCGCTAACCCTTTTTCTCTTTTTTGCCTGTTGGACTTTAAGTTTGGCTACCGCGTCAGAGATCGTATAGACCGGAATCGTGTGAACGTCGTGGGTTCTTACCAAGCACTCAAACATCTGGATTTCTAGTATTAAAAAGATTATTAACTACAGGCAAACCTTGAATAAGCTCTGACAACTGACAACCCATACCGCTAAAGCCAGCTTCATTTAAAACCACACATGTCCTCTGTACTTGTTCTAAACACGGGCTGAAACAACATATCTTTCCTATTTGATTTTGCTTCGAAATCGCGCAAGTCAGTACGACCACATGGGTCAGAAACTCGATGCCAACATAACAGTACCTTAAACGCGGCTTTTGCAGATGCTATTGCTTCCCACGGGGCAGGCAAGTCTAGGAATACTAACGAACGTACAATTCCGTTTCTTCAGTGGGAAAGAAAGAATCAATCGAAAACAAATCGAAACCAGACAAACAAACGAACAATGACAATTACCTGCATTCACACAGTTTTCTATATTAAATCCATTTTTACATACGTCCCTGCATTCTATTGAGATAATGTTACCAAGTCCATGATCACTAAATTCTTGTCTGTTAAAGCGTAAGCTTGTAAACACCGCCTCTTTTTCTTCATAGATGGTTGGTCATAATGTCATCTTACTAAGAATACCTTGCAAATTTTGCACGCTCTTCATGAAACTCGTAAGTATACAAATGTCCATGAGGCGCTATCGTCCTGGCTATTGAATGAGAAAACGATCCACTTCCGGTTCCTGTTAGTTGAGAGAATGAGAATTACATGTAGAATATATTCATATATCCATGATTCTAAATCGGTTTAGTAGTACCTGACTCTAGTACGATGGATCCAGGCTTCAAATCCAGAACAGTCGTGATAAATGCAATATCCGGCATATAGAGAATCTGCGTTCTATGTGGAAGGACCATCGTCCATAATTCTGGAGTAGGATAAAGAAGATACATGTATGCTTTCTGATTGTGCGATGGAATCTATTCGAAGAAGAAGAAGAAAAAAGGACCATCGCGCATTATTAGAAAATTGCAAGGAATTCAAATAATACGACATATGCGAAATTTTAAGACATACTCGACTTCCATATTCCTTCCCAATTATATTGCTATGTTTGAAGTTTCCAAACTTATTATTATACGAAGCTTTCGAGTCTACTTTTAGAAGGAAGGGAGGCTCTCGTTTCTATCACGTAGTTAGCCTAAGACAAATAATTCTTTACCACAAGAAAATCGTTATAATGGAATTTTACCACAAAGGCAATAACCAGGTCGTTTTCTTCAATATACTTCTTGTAATTAATGAAGTCCATGATCAATTTTTCGCAAAATGTACTGTCCCGCTCAATTCAAGTAAGCATTGTGGGACAGAACTTTGTTTTGCTTAAAAAGGGAGACTTCGATAAATCAGAGTGCACATCATACTCTGCAACTGCTATAATAATAAGAATACTGTGTAGTTATTAGGAAAATGGCATCATTTGTTACCAAAAGAATGACCGAGCGAGAGGAAGAATTTACAGAAGTGCAGACTATTAGGTTTTTGTTATAACCAATTTTCGGATTGTGTTTAACTTATGCACATTTATTTCTAAGATACTTATTGATAGGCTAATTACCGGCACCTATAATGTTAATGGACAGTTTGCACCAGACAATCTGTCAGTTTGGCTCAATCCTGATTACGAGCCTGATATATATGCTATAGGGTAAGTTATTGGACATTATGTGCCGATTAATTTTATCGTCTAACCGGATGGTTCGATGATTTGCTTTTTAGGTTTCAGGAATTAGATCTTTCTCCAGAAGCCTATCTTGTTTATGATGGGACCAAAGAGATTGAATGGACTCACGCGATCCTTTTAGGGCTAGGGGAAAAGGCCAACAAATATTATAAGGTAGTTGCATAAATTGATCGAAGCAGAAGCGATTCGATGTATACACTTTTTATCAACTCACTAGATTTTTTGTTTGTATGATTAGCTCGTATCGAAACAACTGATTGGCATACTCCTTATGATCTTTGTGAAAAAAGAGCAACTTCCCAACATTAAAGATGTTCAAACAGATTCAGTTGGAGTTGGTATGTTGGGTGTGATGGTATGAATTTGAAAGTTGGTACAAGCTCAATTGTCCGTATTTGATCGCTTGCTGTATTCTATGCCAACTTTTTATATTTCTTTGCTCGTACATCCAGGGAAACAAGGGAGCAGTAGCAGCAAGATTACGATTCAGAGACTCTTATCTCTGTTTTGTATGTTGTCATTTGGCGGCCGATCCCGGTCAGCTCGCTAGGCGAAATCAAGATTACTTAGAAATATGTCGCAGATTAGGGTTTTCCATTAATACAATGGCCTCATTTCCTTCACCGTATAGCTGGGTTGCTGCCAATTTACCAGTACCCGCTGCAGCCGCAGCAATGGCAGGAATGGGAGGAATGGGAGGAATGGGAGGAATGATTACTGGTCTTGGGAAAGACAACACGGGTTTAGTATCTATATTTGATAGTGAGTAAGTATCGCATTGATGTCAAATGCTCATCGAAGAATTTATTATATATATGTGAGAGTTTATATACTGATTATGCGAAACCTAGTCATCTGATTTGGATGGGGGATCTAAATTATCGTATCGAAACTTTGCCAGAGTCTGAAGTGAAGACTATGCTCGAGAATAATGATATGCAATTATTGCTAAATTTTGACCAGGTTAGAGGAACATCGTATATTTGACTTGCTATGCGAATTATGTACTAACTTTTCCGTTTGCCGAACATTTACAGCTTAATATGCAGAGAAGAGCCAAGTTGGCGTTTAACGAATTCGAGGAGGGGGATGTAACCTTTCCACCAACTTATAAATATGATATAGGAAAAACTGTCTACGATACAAGGTAAGCAGGATGGTCTGACTCGTTGACTCAAACACAACTACATGTACCACTCGGCATATGTGTCACGTTTATGGTTTTATTTTACACTTTTATCAATACGTTTTTTACAAATAATAGTGAGAAAAGAAGATCTCCAGCATGGACAGATAGGATATTGTGGAGAAGCAAGCAAAATGATTTCATCAAACAGGTTTATTATACAGATCATATGGATATTATAGCAAGTGACCACAAACCGGTCAGTGCCGCGTTCGAGATGAAGGTAAGTTGTTTGCATTCAAAGCATGATTGATAGTCGATAGCATTTACTGACATTTATTTATTAAAGGTCAAAATTATACATCCAGACAAACAAGCTAATGTTCACAGTAGCGTGGTTAGAGAATTGGACAAGCTCGAGAATGAGCGTATACCAGATGCAACTGTCTCCACTAACCAAGTCGATTTTGGTAAACTGACGCCAGATATGCTACCAAAGAGCGAGATTCTGATAATAGAAAATACTGGCAAGGTACTTGGGATTCTGTGGCTTGTTATGTAGAGCTAAATGATGGTATTCTAAGTTGTCTTTTGTTTAAGGTGCCTGTCAAATTCACGTTCATTCCCAAGTTTGGCGAGGTTTCTGTCAGCCAGTCGTGGTTGATTGTTGAACCCATAAATGGAGAAATACCGCCAGGTACATGTCTGTGCTGACAATTAACCTGCAAGTTTATTATGCCCTCACTACATATTGCTTTTGTTGTTTATCCACAGGCAACAAACAGGATATAAAACTGACAGTACAGTCATCAACTGATGAACTACAATTTGAGGATATTCTAATTTTACACTTAGAACATGGGAAAGATCATTTTATAACCGTTACTGGTGAACAATAAACTATAATTATATATGATAATCTATTAACTATGCAGAAACACCTAATGGTCGTTTACTGAGAGTAGAAGCAAAAGAGAACGAACAAGTTGACCAATATTGTTATCATTACAATAAAATCGAAGTCAAACACTTCGATACATACTTTAAATTGAATTTACTTTTTATAATCGTAATCTCGAGACATTATTTCTAAACACATTATTGTTCATCTCTTGGCATTCGCATCCACCGAACATCTCCATCTTCCCTGCGTTCAGTTAAACATGTAATACACCCACATGTCTCTGGAGCTTCATTCTTGCAATGAATCTTCCAACACTGCCCACAAAACCTCCTTAGCAACGGAGTTGGAGTAATGTTCACCATCCCACCACCCCGAAAGTCTCTGTCTGCTCTATCTGTCCTCAGTGATAGGAAATCAGAATATCGTATGTAGGAAATATTTTCTATTATTTCTGGAAGATATGCAGCTGAATTGGAAGATATAAACAGCCCGCAGAGTTCGCAGAGATAGCCTGATCGAAGATACTCGCGAACCGTATTTGTCACCAAGTGTCCAGCCAGCGAGTTGATATTCATGTGTTTGTAATGAAATGATGATAGAGATTCGAAAGATGATGAACAACGAGAAATTAAGCATGGCGGTTTGCAAGGCATTTTCCCGACTAATATATTCCGTGCACACAGATCCATTAATCGAGGAATGTAAGGAATGTCTTGTATCTGCACATTGATCCCGACCTTATGCGCATTGGCTTTACGTAGGGGGTTGAGTTCTATTCCAAGAAGACTTGTTGTCTTTGGAATTTGAATTATATATGGGGGAAATGATGTGAATTGGTTATGCGATATACGGAGTACTACCAAGTTTCTGAATAGCAAAATCTCTGGTGGTAGGTCTAAATAGTAATAGAACAAGTAAATAATAATCCATCCTTAATGTTTGTCGTTTAGAAAGACATCTTTACCGGTTAGATTGTTTTTCGACAGATCTAAAACAGAAAGAAAGTCTGGTTCCCATCTTGAGGAGTCCAAAGTCTTTGAAAACGAATTGTAGTAGCTAGCCACACAATCCATCAATCTCAAATGCCATGGATATTGTGATAATTTCATCTTTCTCAGAGATAATGTTTTATGTGGAGAAAGCATCAACAGTCGTTCTATCTCGTTTACGACCTGAGTTTCTTTCGACGAATCAATTGGCGGAGGCTTCTGTTTAAATATAAAATTATAAGTAGACTGTTTTGAAGTAAAATTCTTGAACGTATGCATTGACGAAATTACCAATTCGTATAGCGTAATTATCCTCTCCCACATTTTTAATAGATTTTGTGCTTTTTGTTGAACGACTGTACAGGCTTTGGCTTCCGTTGTCTTGAGCTTCTTTCGATATTCCTTGTTGTACGATGCTGACGTTATGAATCGATTGAGATCGAGAATAAACCTAGCTGATAAACATAAAGACGCGTAAGATATCTCTGGCCATGATAATCAAGTGACTCTTTCGACATATAATGCATACCCAGAACAGGCGTAAAAATATCTAAAGATGTCAGGTTTGATTTGAGGGATGTCTCAAGTGCCTGTATTGCTAAATATAAGAGGAAGCTTGATCAGTTGACCATCCAGCCTTCAGCATAATCACAATCGCATTTCTCAGCTTTCCAAAACAAACATCTCATCTTCATTTACCACTCAAAAGTTCACCCCAAACCTTTTCTCCCATATTTCTACTATCAAGAACCCGCCGTGCATTGATCACCGGTAACATCCACTTTTCATATTTCTTGTGCATAGACAGTCGATGAGTATCCTCTTTCTTATCGTTGTACTGTTTATATTCTGTGTACTCGGTTTCATCTTGATCTGATTCGTCCGTTTCGGATTCACTCTGCGATGGGGAAGAAGATAGTGAAGTTCCAGAAGATGACGAATGCGAGGAAGAGAATAAAGTGTGGGCACTGGTTGTACGGTGATTTTTGACAACCATTTATTCTTTGATCAGTCAAACCAATGAGGCATATTTTGATCGTTTAAACACGAGATCGATCGTCTTATTAAGAAATGCCCATAAAGTTATCCTAATACTAACCAACAAATAATAATAGCGATAGTACCCCAGTTTTGTTGCAGGAGCGTGACTATTGTATTACATCTTCCGCCAATTAAAATCTTGTATCTCCTGTGTACATTTCCCATACAGTTAAAGAGTCGTTATCCCTGTCTAACTATGCTTTTTTTTTTTACTATCTTTATTTAGTAGACAATCGTACGATTATAACTATGACGTATTCAACGTAATTAACTATCTGCGAGATTACGAAGTATCATATCGCATGATTGATACATTGTCAAGGTCATTGTAGTTTAAAAATAGAACAAGTTTATGTATCATCCAATTATTAATCGAAGTTTGGAGAGAGAACCCCAAGTTTCTAAAATATAATCGCTCAATCCTGAATATAACGATAGTTGTGTAATCGAAGCTACCATTGAAGACCAAGAAGGCGAAAAGTCCCTCCGTGAACTGCATAGATAGAATATTATCTTCACAGGTCAAACTGTAACTTCTCGAAAATTCGTAGATGACAAAGATTTTAACTGGTGGGAGGTGTAATACAGAAATCACGTTCACGCAACAAAAAACTGGTTAAAGATTTACCACGTGACTTACATATCCAACAGAAGGAAAATTTTCTGTGCAGTCTTTCTAAAATATCATTTACTATGCTAAAAGCCATCCCTTCCAGTATCATACAACAAACGACCATCAGGAACTCTCCTAGATTGCTCTTTAATCTACAGACTGGATTCAATGCACCAAATTTGTCAAAACCGTTTTTACACAATTTTAGAAAGTCTCATGGACAATATAATGATAATACGGCGTTCTTTATTATCCCAAACATTATTAAAAAGTCGCGTTTTCATCCGGCAATAATCACTAAAGAACATTGTCACAAAGTAAGACTACGCCCAATTCTTCCTGCCTTCTTCCGTCAATATTCCACTCCATCAACTCATTCAACAACCAACAGCACTACTACGTCCTCCCAAACTCATCATTCAATGGCTGATCGCCTCAAACAACTAACTCGTCAGTATGGGCTTGGTGCAGTTTTCGTCTATGTTGCTATTTCGACCATCGATCTTGGCATAACGTTTGTTGCAGTACGCGCAGCGGGAACAGAAAGAGTTAAAAAAGCCGAAGACTGGATGGTGAAGAATTTTGGTGGGTGGGTTACGATATGGAGAAGTAGAAATGCGGATGAAAAAAATGGGAATGAAGATGAATTGGGAACCGAGGCGAGAGAGTTGGAAAAAATGAGAGAGGCGGAGAGAGAAGGGAAGCCACCGTCATGGGCCAGTATATTTGTTATCGCGTATGGAATCCATAAAGTATTGGTGCCTTTAAGGTTGGGATTGACCGCTGCAGTGACGCCGCCGTTGGTAAAAAGGTTGAGGAAGATGGGATGGAACATTGGAAGGAAACTTGATAAATGAAGAAATGGATGATGATTTCTATGCCGAGTTTTTAATGAATGGCTTGACATCACTTGTGGTGATCAAAACGAATAATGCGGTTGATATGATTGCTGGAATTCGTGGATTTTCTTCCATAACAATAAAAATGTTTCCGTATCACCTTTGTGGGTTATTTTATTTTACGGGAATCGGCACAAGAGACCCTTTACTATTATATCGTGCCTAAGCAAGCCATGGAAAGCATCGTACGTTAATTTAAACACCTTATCTGACAATACCTTAAAAGTAATAAATTGCAATACCATTAGCAGGTCTCGAATTACCTTGAAGAACGTATAAGATAAAGTAACGGTCCTGATATTTTTTGTAAACGGATCCTTTGCAATCTCAGGGTCTAGAAAGAAAAACACGGGCATATCAACTTCCTCGCCAGCTTTCAACTTCTGCTCTTCAAAACAAAAGCATTGTATCTTGTTGAAATATTGCCCCGCTCTGTCAGGTGTTACGTTATATGTAGCTATTCCAATAATATCTTCCTGTGACATATTCTTTGCTTTATAGAACGCCAGAGCCGTTTCTCCAGGAAGTACATGTACTTCACGCTGTTCTGGAACAAATTTCCATTGGAGTGCTTGCGACGTATTTGCAGAAAATGTGATTTTTATACGCGAGGAGGACGAATCCGGAATAAGCTTATCCGCTGTAAATCGAGAAATATCAGTGATTGGTGTTCCGATAAATCCCGTGGCTGAACAGAACATTCGGTAGAGCGGGACACTGGCATAAGTTAGACCGACAAGTAAAATCAGTACCGATGTCGTATACATAAGCATTGATTTGTTTCGATACAACGGAATGCCACGAGACGAAGCAGAACTTTTTGAAGAGAAATGCGGACGCCGCGGTGGCAATGGTGATGTAGCTAGAGATCGAATAGTAATAAGAGACGGAGAGTTAAGACAACGAAATGAACAAAATTTAAAAGATGGATTTGTGAATAATAGTCTCTTTGATTTGGGCATAAAATGTGCAAACTGTGATGGAAATTCGTTGTCAAGAAAGAAATATTAGATGGTAATTATATACCTAATAAAATATTAGAATTTCAATATTATAAGTAGTTTCACCTGTTTTGGTACCGTCGGTTCATATCTTAACGATGAATGTCCAGTTGTTTGTTTGCAAAGGAAAGTATGGTTTGAGTAACATCTTGATGTCATTAAAGGTTGTGAAAAGTGTTTCAATAGTATCCTTGGAATTATCATATTTTTCTTGTTTTTGCGTGAAAAAAGTGGTCAATAATTCTATCACAAGAATGGGGATTTGTGTTCATATGATCATGTGATATTGATTTAGCAGAAAAATGCGAAAATTTTTTTAATTTCCTCTTCCTACCGCAATTAGCCAAGTGTTTGTTATTCAGCAGATAACAGAGTCTTGGTCTTAGCAATGGTAACTGTTTCCATTGTTTGTTGCTATTATTTTTGAAACGAGTTGATTGCAAATTCAGCCCGGGAAGTTGCTTGTATTAACAATAATTTGTTCCTCGTGTCTTTTTCCTAGCCTTCTCACAAGACCTATAGAATCAAGCGTGTGCTTGGTAAAAAGCAAAAACAAAATCGACCGATTCCTCATTGGATCAGAGCACGAACTGGCAGCAAAATCAGGTATTTACGTAACAATTTGGAGAAACGAAAAGTTTCCTTGCATTTGAGCTATAAGGCCAAATTGTTATATCTCTTTAATTAATAACATTTTCATTCTTCAAACAGATATAATGCCAAGCGTCGACATTGGCGTCGCACCAAGCTTAATATTTAAAGACATATGGGGCCATAAGAATATTTGCATGATTTATTTCTTGTCATATAATAAATGTGTTCCCGATGACTGTGGATCATATTATGACCTTGGTCTCTAATAAATCGGTTGCTTGTTTTGTCCGGTGTGTTTGAGGCAAACAAATGACGTCTTGCAATGATTATTGGGAGAACAATTTGTTCGGGTACATGTTGAATCCAAGATATATACTGAGACTCTTTCTATTTTTATTTTCCCTTAAACAGATTGCATCATGGTTCAACAGTGTCTTTTTTCACTTGCTCATCAGCAGTATTACGCTCTACTTCCTTACATTCAATCGATGAATTTTGATCATCGGCTTTTTTTGGATCTGCCTTATTGCCAATTGGTTTTCCCATATAATTTTGAATTCTAAGTTCTAGCGCACTAGGAATAATACAGCCGATTCAATAAAATTCAAAATCCAATCGTTTATATTACGTTGTAAATTATCAGCTAAAACTTACTGTCTTTCTTCCTTCTTGTACAACAAATTCAACGAGGATCTACCGCGCCATATGGGAAGAATAATCGGAGGTAAAGGAACGCTATAAAATGTCATATATGCCGTTAACTACCAAACATGCTCAATCAACTGCATCACAGCTCAAGGTACTCACGTCGAAGTCGATGCTTGTAAAGGAGCTAATACAATAAACAGAATGCATCCTTGCTCTACAAAAATTCGTACAATTTATCGTTTGGCTTAGCCTGTTTTAATTAATTCTGCAATCGCATAGCTATACAAGCCTCGCTCACCTATAGCCAAAAGCTTTTCTTTCATCTCGTCTCTAAACTTCTCAAAACGGGGTGTCTGCTCACTCAACAATACTTCCAAGTCTTCCATTTCTCCTCTCACAACCCTTTCTTCTCCTTCCATCCAGGGAGCAATCACTGCTACTCCTTCAGAATGCAATCTATAACTACATTTAACCTCTTCCGGAACATCTTGCTTTGTCAATACACGTAGACCGGTGTTGATTACTCGCAATCGAGATGCGTCAGGAGACGTCAGCAACGATCTGACAGATAGTGAGACAAAGTAAAGGGTTCGGTTCTTTGCATTTTCCGAACGGACTAAGAACAGATGTGATGGGAATTCTGGAGACAAGGAGTAATAAGATCTATGTACGATCGAGGATAGAGTATAGTATTTGCAAGTGTGGAAGGATAGATTGGATAAAAACGTTTATAGTTTCCTTTACCGTCATAAATCGACTGTAATGATAAAATAAGTATACAAACTTAATAACGGAAAGATCTTCGTTGTCAGGTTCAAGAAAGATAAACTGTTCTTCATATGAGATGCCAGATTTCCCTCTCTTTTGGCCTTTGCTATCATTTTGATTTGTTGATTTTTCAGTTTGCTTGGAGGTCTGAATATTATCGACCTTTAGTCGTTTATTGTGAATATCGCTGCTATCAGCATTAACCCGCTTCTGAGGTAGTGTCTCGTCCTCTACATCAGGTATCTCGGCTGGATCATTCGAGTCAGTTATATCAGTTGAACTAATTAAGTCACTTTCTCCAATTTCAATAAGTTCGTAATCAGCAATATTATCGTTTTCGATTTCTTCTGGAGCAGCCGACATGTCCTCTGGAACGGATGTAGTTTCCCCCGAAAAAGATACGGTTTCCTCCTTTTCATTCTCCATATGTTTGTCATCACTCTTTGTTGTCACATCAGTTATTGGCCCAGTCTTTTCAAAAACGGCTATAAAGAATCCGCCTGTGTTCTGATAGTGTGGATAGACCCTTATACTGAGAATAAAAAAAAATCAAATTGTTAACATTCTGTAAAAAAATTTATAACATACTGACAGCGCCCTCAATGATTACCATCTATCTAAGTGAAGTTCATCGACGTTTGGGGGAGGCCAAAGCGACCTTTCGAATTTCCCGCGATAAGATGGATGTGCGTCTTCCCATTTACTTAAGAATTTACCGACTTTATTCATAACTTTCCACGTACTTAATCCTGGCGCACGTTTGAGCAATGGCAGCTGATCTGATACATCTACAAGTCTAAGACTGCCTGGATGGAATTGATGAATAGAAGCGTGTTAACTATGACAGAACAAAACTCGCCAGCCATACTTGCCAGTGCGCTGTTACCTTTACAACGTCTTAGAACTTCTGCAACGACTGCCTCATTTTCTACGGGATTAAATGAACATGTGGAATATACAAGTCTTCCGCCCACTTTAACGAGTTGTGCACCACGTGCAAGTATTTTTACTTGCATTCTAACCATTTGGCATAGATGAATACCCTTCTACAAAATGTTGATAGACACTTATCAATGAGAAGCGGCAAATACCTGTGGAGACCTATTCCGCTAACTACACTCCATTTCTTCCACAAAAGGACGTTCTTTCTCAAGGTCCCATCACCACTTAAATCATAAAAGCCGTGAATATAATATTGCCATATCTAACAATCTTCGGAATAACTATATTTGATTACCTGCAAGGAACGTCGGCCAATACTCTGTCGAATTGTATAGGTTTTGGTTTTTCGTCATCAGCCTATAAGTCAGAATGCAAATAAATACTTTTACTTAGTCAACCGGCACATACGTGTACACACACTTTTTTGTTCGTCGTTGGACAAGTCAGCCTCGTTATAATACCTGTTTAACGTATATCCCTGGAAATGAAGATGCCTCGTGATTAGTTACAACCAAACAGGGACTTCTCAGTCTCTTTGTCTGATGCACCAGCGTGTAAGCTCTCTTTGAATCGACATCGTTTGCTACTACAAGCCCAGCTGTCATCGAACCATGTGATCAGACTCCTTTGTTAAAACAAGCATCATACTATCCATTGCACACATAGTTAAACACACACCAGGGATATCTCTTGATAATGTATCGTTGGCGTGTATAGCCTCCATCAATTGAGCTGTTTTTGACCCAGGAGCTGCACACATATCAAGTACCCAGTGTTCTGGCTTAACATCCAAAAGCAATGGAGGAATCATGCTGACTGCCTCTTGACGGGATATATTTCCTACTCCAGTCTCAGTAACTAGCCATGAATGAAATTCTGCAAATTCAGACGCCTTCTTAAGCATATTCCTGGAGACTGTATGTTGCCAGGCAAATTCATCTGGATACCTAAACGTCACAAGAGTGAAATGGGTTAGATTATCAAACAGCAAGAATAAGAAATGAGTATTTCTTCACGAAAAAAGAATAATAAATTTCGCAATATAATGTTTGATATAAACAAGCTTACCAATGAAGTGGTTCAGGAGCTTTGAAGACCTGCCCATCGTTATAGACAATATTGGTCAACTTGGGGACGAATACATTTTTAATAACTTTAAGAATCTCAACTGCATATCTACAATTACAAACACGAAAAAAAAAACATCTCAGAGGACTATTCGATATCGATGCATAAATATGCTGTCTTCTTTCTAAAAGTCTTTTCTATTATTACCTTCGACTCGCAGTAATTCTGAATGATGCGGGAAGAGTTAATCGTAGCGTTTCCAAAAATTGTTCAAACTCGTCAGATGGCATGAGATTCTGAGCCTATTTAATGAATACGATACAGGTATAAGATGATTTGACATTAAAATCCTAAAGACAAGATGTTCATATTTCCGCGATTTTTCTAGGCTTGCGTCCCACCTGGTAATACTTTTCGAAGGCAGCATTATTTTTTACAAGTTTATCGAATTGGGCTTCGCCCTGACCTTGCTGTCTCTTATCTCTGTTGTCTACGTCCCTATTTCGTTTAGAGGGGTTTGCTTTGCGATGCCTTTTATTTTTACCCATTATACACTCTATTAATATATTAATTTAAATTGAGTAAGAAAGTTGATAAAAGATTTTCGCTGTCATTTTAATTTGGCAATCCCGTGACTTTTGTGTAAAAAATCTCCTTTTCTGGAAATTGATGGTAGTTTATCATACTTATTTAAGAGGGATAATGTTTTGCAGACGAATTATTCGAAGAATGCAATTTAACGCATAATATCATATAGCTCTACTAAATAAGTATCTGCATAATTTTTCATCTCGTAGGAGTCAAAATGATTTGATCGTCTATCTGTTATTAAAATCCAGCTTACGAAACAGTGTAAATGTTTTATTGCCACTATCGTTATAAGTTTATTAACGTTAATCTCTTTTTCAGATCGTAATGTAGCATGAAGATATGTATGGACGGCCAAGCACTTACACAAAAACTCCATCTAACCCCTCTCAAAATAAATCGGAAAAGTTAAAGTATCCGAAGCTTCTCCAACATCAATAAAAGAAAGAAAAATCAGTAATACAACTACCACGACCACGACCACGACCACCACAACATCTTCGAAATACATATTTTCACCAAAATCCCCATCCCAACTATCTATTGCAACCTTCGAAAGCTGGCACAAGAAGGGTAATCAATTATTACAGCATATGCATCTAGGACGATCGCCAGTATGTACGATGCGATATTAATCCCATTGAAAACCTCTGAAAACCACATGCCAAAAACTGTGATAAATTGGCTGAGTTTATGGTGGAGGAGTGGAATATAATTCAAAAAACCACATAATTAATTTTAGTTAGTTCAATGAGAGATAGATGTATATTAGATTTTTTGTAATAAATACCCTTATTATAAGCTATCAAACGAGATTTAATGATAATAATTGGTACAATCGTTGACTGGAAATAGCCCATTTTTTCATTATTAATAATTTCGTGTCATACCTAATACTGTAAACAAAGAAGCCCGGCAAACAAACAATCAGATATCGCTTCGAACTACCCGGGTTTCAACTATAATTCCGTTAACATGTTATGATTTTTATCGTTTTCCTTTTTCATTTGCTCTTAATTCATTTCATGCATTTTTCGGGAATTCTTCGTGACATTTATATATTTTAGGCAGCATTTTCTGCAATTTACTGTAATTCCACTGACACTTTATTCAAAAGCTTGTTTAGTTAGCAAAAGTTTTGATCTTTATTTAACCAAGCGCAATACAGAACGTAAGTTTTCACGTCTCATTACTTCCTTGAGACAAGTTGATTATGACTGATTATTGTGATTTATGAAAAATAGGCCTCTTTTACCGTGTATTCGTACAGTTTTTAGCCACAAACAATAAATCCCGTTAACCGAAGTGGGTCGGGAGCATAGGTGGTAATGCTATGAAATTCAGTTTATCGGGGTAAATTTAATATAGTAATAGAGGTTTTAGAACTTACCTTCGGTTTAACGGGTTCGGACTAACGGGGTTGACTGTGTATTCCCCTTGACTGTGGGTGCTCTCATCAGCTTACCTCCCCTGACAGATTTGGCAGGTAGGTGCTCATAAGCTCTTGTCAAATAAAGTGGAAAGATTTCTTTATTGTTTGATAAGTTATCATGCCATAAATGCTGGGGGTGTAAATTATCTCCCCTCTACCTCCCCTACAATGATTCCTAATTTTAGCAACTTCTATCGTAAATAGCATCGCAGGGGCGAGCCAACTGTAGACCAGAAGCATCATTCGTCTAGACACGTGAACAGAGACTTGCTTTATAACAAATGCTACATTACGTAGTGCGCATAACTGCCTGTACGACAATTGTTATCAACGTTTCTGCGCCTTCTCTTTCTAATTTTATATCTTCAACCATTGTTACTATCTCTGTTCACGTGTCTAGACGAATGATTATTATTATCTTGTTAAATAAGAGTCCCGTGAACTGTCATATGTCCTTTAAGAGCCCCCCTTTTTCGCGTGTTATTATTTTTGCCTTTCTCTCCTTTTCTTAAGCTACGTGTTTACTTCCTTCCTTCCCCTTTGAACCGTACAATATTATCTTTCCCTTTTTCCGCGTTTAACCCACACATTTACTTACTTTCTTGCCTTTCTTTCCTAGAACTGTCGTTTCAAAGTTACGTATTTACTTCTTTTTTCTTTTCTCCTTTGCCAACTTACGCGTTTACTTACTCTTTCTTCTTGCTTTGAACAATATAATTTTATCTTTCTCCTTCCTCGACTACATCTTTTCCTAACTATTGAGTAAAAAACTTTTCCCAGATAGTATTTGTTTTTTTCTATTTTTGATTATGTGTTAACATTATATGAAGGAAAAGCTGGGGCGATATTAAAAAAGGCTGGGGCGATATGAAAGAAAAGCTGGGGCAATATGAAAGAAAAGCTGGGGCGATATGAAAGAAAAGCTGGGGCGATATGAAAGAAAAGCTGGGGCAATATGAAAGAAAAGCTGGGGCGATATGAAAGAAAAGCTGGGGCAATATGAAAGAAAAGCTGGGGCAATATGATTGAATGAAGCTGGGGCGAGGGGTGCACTCAGAGTATTTATAAAATTGTTACTAAATAGCCGGTCGATTCTGGATGGCCCATCCGGGTTGACCAGCTCAGTGGTTTCCCTCTAGTAAAGTGATTGACATATAACTAGAGGAGGAAGCAAACCACTTCGCTCTCCAGCTGACTCAGATAAGGCTTTCTTTACTTCTATAACTTCTCCTTCAGAACCGGGTTTAGATTTCCTATTCCTAGCTCTGAAGGTATAATAAATTCAAAGTCTTAGTCTTGCTGATTTAGCTATCCATCTAATCAAGCAAGGCTTTTTGGCTTTTACATTTTTTTCAGATTATTATTGTTTGTTGTATTGTCAATTAGGTATACCCTCTACATAATGATTAAAATAAAAAGGAAATTGTTCTTTACCAACTATTAAATGCAGATACTTGAAAAAGATGAACAAAGTCTATTCGATGATCGATAATTGTAGCGTCAAAAACACTGGCTAATTATCCAGTAACAAAACAAATGGAATTCGAAATACCAATACTAAAAGCCTTCCTTATTTTAATGATATCGCTCGAGAACCAGCCAAGTTGACTTCATCGATAACAAAGGACTTAACAAGGCCCTGTCTACTAATATGTCGAAAACTTTATGGCTCGGAAAAGGAAATAAGGTGTATTAATCAATGATCGTCCTTACCCACATTTACGGTATGATATACCAAAAAAGAAAATTGGTAAATCAAGTTCTCCCATATTTGTGACAATCATAGTTGTACAACGATAACATGCATGAGATATTGAAAATACATTAATATCGACTCAACAACGATGCAACAGCTGAGGAAGAGGATGATAGCAGCGACGATTTGTGTCTGTTACTGGTGGCAAATAAAACGGCTTTAGAAAGTGTCGAAATGAATTATTTAACAACAGAATGACTTTAGCACTTGGTATTAAAATAAGGGACTTGTAAGAAAAAACAAATTAATTCAATGAAACAAACGACTCTAGATAGTTTTCCTGCAAATTAAGTTTATTATATTCTGTTAGTTCGCGTGCTCTCAGTAAGTAGGTCCTTTCGATAAATCAAAGCCCAGCCCGCCTGGGCCGACTTATCGAGGTTGACTATGTAATTGTAACTACCTGTTGCTGGACGAATGGAGATGTGGTTGTTAAAAGTTAGCACTAGAGAGCAGAATAACAGGAAGCAAATTTTTAAATATATCATCCTAAGATATCTTGAAGATATGAGAACTCATCCCATATGTCTTTATCTGATTCACCATCGTTTTCTATATCAGTTTTGGTTGAGCTATCATGCGTTCCAACCGCGCTTTTCTCAGAATGCATTCGTTTGCCAACATCAGAGCGTTTTTTTATAGGTATCCCTAACGGCTCGCTGGTGCATGATAAATATTATTGAGCTCATTGTTAATCCTAGAAACATGCTTATTACGATCGTTCGAACAACTCACCTTGCTCGCCTCCTTTTGATAGCGATACGGATCGACCGTCGTACTTGTGAAGGAGATACGGTTGTTAAATATAACATTAAGGAATAGAAAAACGTGAAGTAGGACTTTTACATCAATCCTAAGATACCTTGAGGATATGAAGATTCATCCCATATGCCATTATCCGATTCACTAGAGTGTTCTATATCAGTTTTTGTCAAGCTCTCGCGCGTTCCAACCGTGCTTTTCTCAGAACGCCTTCGTTTGCCAACATTAGAGCGTTTCTTTATTGGTATCTCCAGCGGCTCGCTGGTGCAGGATAAATATTATTGAGCTCATCGTTAATTCCAGAAGCATGCTTATTACGATCGTTTCAAACGACCTACCTTGCTCGCCTCCTTTTGTTAGCGATACGGATCGACCGTCGTACTTGTGAAGGAGATACGGTTGTTATTAAGGAGTAGAAAAACGTGAAGTTAGATTTTATATTAATCTAAGATACCTGAAGATTCATCCCATATGTCATTATCCGATTCACTACTATCAGTTTTGGTCGAGCTATCACGCGTTCCAACCGGCGTGCTTGTCTCAGAACGCATTTGTTTGTCAACATTAGAGTTTTTGTTTATAGGAATCTCCAATGGTTCGCTGATGCTTGGTAAATATTATCGAGCTCATCGTTAATTCCAGAAATATAATTCTTATGATCGTTCGAACGACTTACCTTGTTCGCCTCTTGTTGGCGATACGGATCGACCGTCGTACTTTTCCTGCAGCCTGATCGATTCTTATGACAAATGGTTTAATATTAGCCGAACGCGTCTTGTATAATCAATCGACTAAAAGATCTCTTAGATACTCACCCCCGCGATCTTGAGATTTTGGTTTTTACTGTGCTTTGATTAACATTTTCCTCTCTGTCGTTAACTGTGAATGGGTCCATCGTTTCGTTATATTCGTAGTGTTCATCTGAAAATTCTACCTCATCCGAATCATCCGCACACTGTTGCTCACCGAACTGGATAAGAAAAACGTAATGTCCTGATTTATTTACTTTGCTTCTACTGTAGTTTTTGACTCATTGTTATTTACGAACCTTTAGCAGAATGTTATCAACGATCTCCAATGCTTCCTTCTCTAATTCACTACTGCTATCAGTTCCCACGTTTTCCTTTATGTTTTTATTCACGGACTCTCTCTCGGAATTGACAACCCTTTTGTTTTTTCTATAATTCCTTGTTTGATTTACGTTTGTCTTATCAGCGAATAGATACCGAGTATAATCAGTTAACGTTTTCAGGTGAGAGAAGTTATCAATGAGAGGCGGTTGGGTGGGTAGTGAGTCGCCGCATTGTAGTACATCTTCTGATTCATAAAATGCCAACGTTGATATCAGTGCATTAGATTTGTCATAGGCGTAGCTGGGCATACGTTGGGATTGTATCGAATCGTTGTATACATTCGCATAGACAATTGACGGATTATTGGCAATTTCTAATAGTGAACGTGGTCTTTCTTGCATTGTATCCAAACTCAAAGGGATGCGTGCGTTTCAAAGTGATTGTATTTAGCTCTTCAAACGTATAACAGTCAGAATGTAATAGCTAAAGCTATGATGTTGGTTGACACGCGCTGCGTAATAGTAAGAGCACGCGTTAATTTGACAGATCATGAATGTGCACGATAGCCTTATTGAGAGAGATCTACATTCAAAGAATTTTCTAGGCCCGGTACGCCACATTTCTGTCAGCTACTACTCGATACAACAACTGAGGAATGAATTATCACTTCGTGTATTTTAATTTCAGAGTATAAGGCGCTACTCGTTTATTCAAAATCAACAGGAATGTACTTTCGCTTGGGTACTTAAAAAGGTTTGATCGGCTTGATATTTTAGACATACTAGAGAAAGACGCGAGATAGTTACGCGAAGATAATTATAACAATAAGGAATCGAATGTTTACTGATGTACATTTATACTTCTTCGTTTTTCAACATACTCTTCCCAGGAGACGTTCATACTATGGCGACTTGCGCATCTATACGTATGTGGGGATATACGTCATCAACTCACATTCTCTGGCGGATTATTGCTGTTTGTAAAAAAAATTCGAGCGTTCGGAGAAAAAATGGCTTTGATCCTTAAAACTATGATTTTCCGTTTCATTTTCCGTCTGACTTATTCTGTAATTTAGGTAATCACTCCTCCGTCTATCAATGTCATATAGAACATATTGTTTCAATGTAAAGTTCACATTCTGATCCCAGGATGGAGATTTACGAATGGCACTTTCGCTTTCAGAAGAACGCGACTCCAGAAGTACCAGAGTATCTTCCTTGGCATCCATGTTGAGCTCTTTCATTAGAAAGGTATTATTGATTTAACCCATGGTTTCTAAATAGACAATTAAAAAAGATGAACACTATAGAAACACAAATAAAAGGTTATATAGAATGTATTATACCATTAGATAATGAAAAAATATATAGAAGACGCACCAGGAAATTTCGAACATTGAGTGAAGCATCAGTTGTGGATAGAACTGCTCAAATAAATTTGAGAAATATAGCTGGAACTTTTTTTTTTAGATAAGTCTGCAATTTGCGGTCAATGAATAGTGAGTTTGGTGAGTTGGTCGGAGGGGGGTTCTGCCCACAAAAGGTTGTCTACAAGGATAGATTTGGTGTTCCGCCAGTTAAAGAACCATCAGGGTTAACCAGAGGTTTGTTGCCATATGGGAAAGCTTTGGAGCATTCTGGGGGATTGTTGGAAGAAGGAGACACTGAGATATGATCATCTTCGTCGGCTCGGACTTCTCACGTACTGTTTTTGCTAAAAACGTTTATCAACGTAACACGACTCAAGCGGAGCTCGCTAAGCTGTATAAAAGGCGTTTATATTAGACAGAATTTATTTTGTGAAAGAAAAATTGCTGAATGACCTGTAAGGGCAAAGTTTTTATGTAAATCGAGCACGTACATCAAGTTTACCAAATATTTTGGCAAATATTGAGAATTTTAATGCATCAGAGAACTGGTTTCAAAGTTAAAAACTTTACATTCTCTTGGTACATAGGCAGAGCGCTGAACTCCAATTGACAATTCTATGAAGTGCTAGAAATTTTACTGAAAACTTCAAGCTAGGAGATATCTACAAGAGGGATAATGCTGTGTCGTTGCCGTTAAATCAATTGTCTTGGCCATTCTCACGCTCTCTGAAAACGTTAATAAATGTTGCCGCCTATGGAATGATTAATGTTTTGGGTATTCTCAAGACTGATAGTATGATGCAACGTAGTCATCGATGTAATAACATTCTGGTCATTTCGACGATAAGCATTCTGATCAAGATAAACTGCAGACGAGTCTACCAAACAGCTTGCTATAAAAACCACAAGTAGTGAACTAGATATTATCAAACAAGCTGTGGACGTTTAATGAAGGGAATTAATTACATTAGATAATGCAAAATTTGTTGTATCATAGTAATAGAGGAAACAAATAAGGCATTATCAACAAATGGTTCATGTGACTTGATTATGAAGATAAAATTTGTTGTATAATAGTAATAGAAGGAAACAAATAAGGTATTATTTATCAAATGGTTCATGTGACTTGATTATGAAGATAATTGCAAGATAAATATGACATGTCATTAGGAACTCAATTTCCGCACTATGGAAGAAAAACCCACTACCGGTAATGCTAAGAAAGAACTCAACACAATGGAAGAAATATTTAAGAGTTATTTTCAAGCCATTGGATGCTTCGACTATCCAGCAGCCACAAAGGTGGCAGGGAGAATGTCAAAGGTACATTCTGGATAATAACAAAGAAAAGTCATGGTTTCGTGTCTGATAACGTGCTACCTTCTGTAGATAAACCCAGGGGCAAGCACAATTCTTACGGCATTATCACGTTGTGAACAGAGTTATACTTCGTTGGATTCACTAAAGTCAAAATTATGGCGAAGCAAAGATGTAAGCTTTTATCACGAATTGATTGACGTTGTAGCAAATCTTGAGATTGACGCACAAAAGTTCCTTGATTTGCTGTATTCTGATGCAGTTAAGGATATACATGCGAAGGTATCTGCCCAAATAGCTGGGGCACCCGCTCAGTCCGACGCTATCTACATGATCGATGTCTGCAGAGCACTGGGTTGCTTTGCAAAGTGTAGACAGAACATGAATGAAGTGTATGCAATCACAGGATATCCATTCAGTGTCCGTTATTCAGATGTTGATTAATTGTTTATGACACAGTTATCGATTAATACAGAATCATCAATATCTTGACGATGTTACGCCTATTCTCGAGAAGATTAAAATAATTGGAGAAGAAGTTAGAAAGGAACCATTCTTGAAAAAATTGGGCATATTAGTGACTGGACTCAAGTGAGCTGTAACTAGGGAAAGGTTTTATTGATTTATAGTAAATAATTAATAATTGCTCACTGAGAATTATTTCCTTCACAGTTATGAAATTGCAATAATGGAATCGTTACTCGCTGCGCAGAAAGGAATAACATCTTACAACTTTAAGGATACCATAGTAAACCTCTACACAGCCAAGATGAATTTGTCGGCGTGGAGAGAACTATATTCTAGCCAGGAGTATGCAGAGGTAATATATATATCTCTGGAAACCGAGTATCATGTTATTGTACCTGTTTCGAATTGACTCAATCTAACTGGCGATTTCGAATAGAAATCTCCAAACAAGGCGGAGGACGTTTCACGTGGACTTTTCACCTGGATTATCTTCGAGGTAGGAAGCATATTTCGCGTTTTCGTTAACAATTTATTTACACACGCACTAATGCATTAATCTCTTAGAGGAATTCCAGACCTGTCAAACGAAACAGCGGTTCTCCTAATCTAGTGCAATGGATGAACAGATTCCATGGCGATCTGACTGCAAAAGCGACTTTATATTTTATGCAAGTTTTGATAGATAGTGATAGAGGAGGTCTAGGCCAAATGTGGCAGCGTGTTGAAGTTGATTATCATGGGGAGTAAGTGAAACCCCAGTTCAATCTCTTTGAAAAGATTATTGAATCTGAAATAACCTCTAATCTTTTTTCTTTACTGTAAGGATAACAAATTTCAGAAGGACATCCAACGCCTTGTGTGTTGCTTTAGTGTATGAAATAACGGATGACGCTCCATTTTATGTATATGGATATATCTGCGAAGGAGAGAAACCAGCAGACTTGGATTCTGACATGGATCGATTTCGATGTATTTATAGCTATCCCAAGGTATTGCTATCTCGGAATTCTTTCAGTGTCTATCGAGTGCATTATATATTAACTCGAATCTCCCCAAATCAATCAGGACCAAATAGCTCACTCTAAGGATGATAAACTTTGGTCTAGCATGATCTCTAAGTTATCGCAAGCGGATCGCAAGCCATCAGTATCACCGCAAAGACCGATTCCAATATATGAAACTGATAAAGAATTGAAAACCACTTATTATTTTTTAAGAATTGATATTCGTGTGAGACTAGCCGTCATTCATTCAACTGTGCATACAGGTCTAGATGCTCAAACGTCAGAATTCATGACACAAATCGGGACTAGATTGAGTAATACGTATAATCTACAATCTTTGGGTAATTTCAGTGAACAAGCAACGTAAGTTTCAACGATATAAATACAATCGCGGCGATAATGATGGAGATTCTCCGCTGCCATGTGCTTGTTTGTAAATTTAATTATATCATTTTTACCGTTAACTATTAAGTCATTCTTCTTCGAGAAACCAATTTGTATCTTCGTCATATCTCCACTTTGTTAATTTGGTTCCTAAATATTGAGAATAAATATATCAAATTTGTCATTCAGATTTTAGTTACAGATCACTTTGGAAATGTTACCATATGGCTTGGGTTCCAGACAATAAATTGTATGTAAAGGAACCGGCATGTCTGGTACGCTTTCTTTGTCCACATCCAAAAAATATGCTAGAATTATCCTTAATACAACTTGATGTGTTACAATCAAGATATTATCTGTCATCCGTTCGAGTTCGACAATAAGCGGATTCACTCGGTGAATTACGTCCAGATATGATTCACCACCCATTCCAGGATAGCGATAATAAAGCTTGTTATTTTTACGCGCATTGTATTCGTTTGGATAGAGCTGTTCAATTTCCCGATACGTCATCTCTTCATAAAGACCCTAAATTCATAAAAGGATATTGTCAATTAATAGGGGAGTCCGTAAAGCAATTAAACACTAAACAAAAATTAAAAAGGCTGTAAAGGCTGTTTTTACCGCATATATTTCATTAAGGAATCGAATGTGCTGCAAGAAAAAACAACAAGATCGGAATTTTTTAATTTTCTTAACACATCACAAGAGGACAAACATGGTATTTACCATTATACCAAACTCTTTCGGATCAATATGCTCAACAGTGTCGATGGTCCTCTGCAATAAACTTGTCCATACGTGGAAATTCTTCTCGGGCGGTTCAGGTGCAGGGATTGCTGAAGGATCTGATTGTTGCTCAGCTTCAACGTCGGCTTTGTGTTTAGCCAACTGCTGTTGACGGAAAGCAATTTTTTGTTTAGAAATAAATTTCGCAAGACATTCAGCGAAACGACGGCCTTTCGCGGAAAGACATGCATTGCCGCCTATATAAAATTAATTATTCATACAAGATGAATAGAATGAGTAAGAATCTGAATGAACCTTTTTAGACAGAACTAACTGCATAATTACCTATTCTGCCAATTATGTTGTCTGTACTTTCACCATGTCTCGTCAGCCAAATTTGACGTTCTGTTATTTGAACAGAGGTTTATTTCCTCAAAAAAAGTAAATGAAAATGAATTCTAATAAAATACAACTTACCAACAAGATTGAAATTCATGAGATAGAAAATACATTGTCCGCTCAAGTAACCTTGAATGTTGTGCGCGATCACCTACAAACTAATCGCGTTAGTCATTTGGCGAGTTGAAATTTTCACAGAATATCTGAAAGTAAATTAGCAACCTTTTTCCCCACGTTAATTAATTTACAATATTGCATATTACTTTGTTCCTCCTCCTCACTGATAGGTTCATAAGCTTTCTCATAATTGACAACCCGTTTCCGAAAGTCATTGAGCGCTTCATCAGGATCCATGTTCTTGTAATCAGGACCTGATAGTTTCAAGCGCATATTCGCTTCAACGGTCTGTAGTAGTAAAGCAAAGGAAAGTAAATTTAACACGTCAACCGAATAAATAGTATTTAGAATACTAGACCGTATTATCAGGACAAACCTTCTTATCATTACATATTGATTCTACAAACAAAACCTTGCACGATAATTTTTGCTGGATATGATCTAGTATCAGTTTTCTTTTAAATGACAATCGTACTATCAATTCACGAACCACTGCACGCATTTTCTATTTATAAATTTCTGCCAGAATGTCTACCTTCGATTCACAGTCGAATTTGTCGCATCTAGGCATTTATGAAAAAGGAATTACTCTTTATAATTTATCATTTTCATATTTATATGCATCTAAATGCAATAAACTCACCGTGAATGCCAACCCTCCCCCCATTGTTCATCCAGTCAATCAATTCGTCCAGGCATTCTAGTGCCATCCTATCTCTTAGATTCTTTGCATCATTATTATCTGGGTCAAAAAAGGCTGCCGAGTGTCTTCTTTGACCGAGTAGTTCTGGAACCTCCAAAAGATTTTTTGTCGCGTTCATATTACGACGGAGATTTCCGACATTAAAAATCTGAAGTTATCGATATAAAAAATGAGTTTTCTACGGGATTTATAGGAGATTATAGATCATTGGGAGGTAAATTTTATCCTCTATTACTTTCGTATCATATTGTAGCCACGTCAGGTATCGTTTGAGTTTTTTGACAATATACGATTTGCCTCTGGCAGGGAGTCCGACTACATTCACAAACCAAATTAATGATGATATCAACTACTTCAACCAAGCTCATTCCACAATCCCATAAGGAAACTCCAGTTACCCATTACAACTACCAGCTTCGGTCCTGATGCTCCTTGTTGAGTTGAGAACTCTGCTTCTAAGATTAAAAGATATGAGGCTGATTCGACAATTACCAAGACATCCAAAAAACAGGATTTCTTACCGTTACCATTAGCATATCTCGCCTGGAGTTGGACAATGCCTTCAAATTATCGCAGCATCCCTATAAAAGTCAGTGAATTCTCTTTCTAATCATCGGCCAAACACCAATTCAGCTAAAACCAACCGGGTAGATCCAGAGAACACCTATGTACTTTGAATCTTTGCAATTCAGAGTATTTGTTGTATTTATCCGCCCCATCGTCTTCAGAATCACTGTCATTTGATAGGTATCGCCTAACATTTAGAAACATTTTGGTATAGTCAATCCCTGTTATCGATAAGCATGCTTATATTACAATAATATGCACCACACCAAAAATGGAGATTATCGTTATCAGTTTTCAAACGGGTTTCGGAATGCATCGGCGATCTCCTGAGATTATCACATTCTATTGCGTCGGTGTCTGAACAAAAAACTGCGGTCATATAATCGGCATTTTTCCTTTTGCCATATTGAATAATAGTCATCAAAATTGTTGGAATGTACTAGTAATCATAATTACTGATGAGAAAGCCGCGCATCGAGTGCTCGTCCATAATTTGAACAATGGGTGTTGTGACACTCTGAAACTTTTAATTAATAAAATCAATACGCCTACATAGATAGAACAATTTCCTGAACATATTCAAACCTTGTGCAAAGGCAACCCCGTTATAACGAAGGAGTCTGTCCGGGCATTTTCCTTCGGTACAACGGGGTCTTCGGAATAACGGGGTCACCCGTGTTAACCGAAGGTTATATCATGATGCCGATTCCTTCGGTTAAGCATATGAATATTAAATAAATGCATTTAGCTAAATAATAATTCGTTTTATTACTCGATGCATTAAATATTACAAATCGGTCAATTAATTGTAAAGAAGTCGCCAAGATTAGTTTGAACCTTCGAATCGCCAATCGTTTTGCATAAATTCTTTTTTAACTTGTTCAATTCACGCGAAAAGGTCATGCTGAGATTCAATGATGTTTGTCAGTTTTTATACTGCATTTTATTGGTTGAAAAAATTTCTTCCTTCGGTTAACAAAGGATGATCTTTGGTTCAATTTGTTATTATTTATTTAAAAAAATCTTCGGATACGGGTAACAAAGGATTTCATATTAAAATTCGGTTAAGCGGGGTAATTTTTATATGATTGGATGGGGTTTTTGAAAATTCTTCGTTACAACGGGATATTTGTTTCGTTATAACGGGGTTGCCTTTGTAATCATTTTCATTGTTGGCAAATTGAACCGTCACTACCTTTGCCGATAGTCCATTTGCGTACCATCAACTATTATTCATTTTCGCGTCCGGCAAATTTACCTTAGCCAAGCGTAATGAATAGGAGGTTAAACCCAAGCTTCTGAATCAAACTCTTCATCAGATTGACGCCAACATTTTTATGCAAGCTATAAATAAGTTAGCATTGCCACCATGTTAAAGAAAATTGTTTATTACCAAAAAATCTTTGTACTTGCCAGGTTTTTTCTCGTATTTGAGAAGAGTTTGATTTTAATCGTATTCGCCAAGCCAGAATGAATCGATGGACAAGTATCGATTACTCTTACTAGCAGAGGAATTAACGGTTTCCGGCGTTATCGGTACGTTACCAGGGAACTGAAGTGTTTAATGCACATTTATTAGAGGATTGAAGGACTATCCTACTATTGGTTATAAATAATTATAGAAATATATTTAACTTATCGAAATATGATGTTTGCTAGCTATTTCAGATATATTTCTACCGTTTCGCTAGCTATAATCTAAAATTAGCGAGTACTAACAAATGGGCGAATATTATGATAAAGGTATTCTTGCCTTTTGTAGTCCAAAGGAGGAGGAGTTAGCTTACTTTTCTAGTTTTTAACAAATTAAATTCAGTGAAAGCAACCAGCTGGGCTTTGACAACTCCAGGTCGAGCTGCCTCAAAGAGGAAATGCTGATATTTTTGTAAACCATTTAATTTTTTTAAAAAAAAACCCCCTAACACAGAATTAAGATCTAAGTATTGAAAGCCTTTGCCGTCTTCATAACACTGAGCTTTATTTAATCCAACTGTACTCGATCTTTTCACAGCTTCAACAATATGGTCCATACAATCTACGGTATAGTTTCTTGATCAATCCAAAACTACCATCACACTTGAATTTAGTATGTCCAGGGACCATAAAATTTAATTCGATACTTTCATAATAATAATAACCGCAAATTATTAAATATAGATAAAATCAATAGTGGCATTATTTTATTCTGACCACCCGCATTATCACAAGTAATCTTTAAATGTTTTTCGCCTTTATTCAATTTCTCTATTCCATCGAACACCATGTTCAGTGTGCCATTATAATTGGGGCCTTTCCCTATAATTTCGTCTTCATCGAGAACGTAATTAATCTGTTCGCGTACTGCTACCAAATAAATGCACTTTACGTGGACTAAGATAATAAATCTTACTTACTATTACCTGTTGATCGGAATGGGGAACGTAAACGTTTTGCGCTCAATCATAACTGTAATGAGCAGTAGCATCAACGCTACAATAGTCAGCTTTACCTCTTGTTATAAAATGCCTATCTCTGTTGTTCTGCTAATTTCGTATTTTTGTTGTAATAATTTCTTTCTAATTTAGTCTTAACCAGGTGTTCTTTGTTAAATTTTTTACTTCTTCTTCCTTACGAGCATTATACTGTAAGCCGTTCCGAAAATGTTGGCACGTGTTACATAAATCCGTCTTGGCCTCATAATTTGATATAATAATAAGGTGTTAATTGGTACTATAACTTGCGAAACGCATCATATTTTGACAATTTCAACGTGCTATCGTTTTCAAGACCTGCAATAAAATCACAATAGACCGACTTGTAACTTGTTTTGGCTGGCAAAAGTGTAAGCGATTGAGTAATTCGGTTTACATTTCTACTAGGACTTTGAATTCGGCATAGTTTTCGAGAAAATTCTTCACGGCGGTAGCAACGTTTATATTAATAGTTATTTTGGTTTTCTATCGCGGCACTCGTTTGATATTACTATGAACACGCGGTATTATACCATTTGTTGCTAGGTGATTTCTGACGTTTTCGAAGTGCGTGCGGCCAATTCCTAACAAATTGAGATACGTTTTCTGACAAAGAAGCGTATTGCGATCTCAGTAATAAAAAGTTCGCTTATTAGTACGTGTTTTCTTTTTAAGACGTCAGCTGGCAGTCCATTTATTGCTTTCAGCTGGGCCATTAAAAATATATCTTGCTCGAATCTAGAGACGCCTCACGTAATTCGGCAAACTTTTCTCTCGGAATCTTTCTTGAGCAACCACAATTGCAACCTATCTCCAACAGCCTGTCCATGCAATTTGTACCATGAAGCAAGCATGGGAAGTAACCGTCCAATCATTCGGCATACATTGAAGCAATAAAGACGATCCCCAGGCTTTTGTAGATCAAAAGTATGAAGTGAGTGCAAAACATTGTTCCCATTCACATATTCTATGGCTGAGAATTTATAAGCATAAGCATGATAGCAAGGAGATAAAGTAGATTGCCATATGTTTTATGTGAGTTCATTTGCAGGGTCACCAGATGTGTACGGTCCTTTCTCTTCTGCCCAGAAGACACCATATTCCCAATAGAAAGAACAAGATTAGGTCGTTGTGTTCCCATGGTTGTTAGATTGTATAGTTTGTGTAATTAAGTTGTCTCACAAGCAGTGAAATGATTCTTCTGTATGTCCTGTTGCACAGGTAGAACTAAACAATTTCGGCCTCAATTAAGCTGCTGATTTATTTCTGAAATCTGTCAGAAATGTATGTTAA
>CAJVPI010000333.1:0-34870 GCA_910592345.1 Paraglomus brasilianum
CGCCAGCCAGCCAGCCAGCCAGCCAACGCCAGCCAGCCAGCCACGGCCTTGCGGGTTTAACGGCCCAGCACGTGGGAGCGAATTGGACAAATATAGAGACCAAAAAAAAAATAAATAACGATACTTCAAACTGTACGAGGGAAGTCAATTAACAAATAAAATCGATAAATCTTTCTAGCGTGGCTTTTGTAGACAATAAATACTTCATTAAGGATGTGGTTGTTTCATTGTATATATTTACTACATTATCGAGTCCTAAAATCGCATCATTGGTTTTAGCCTCCATTTTCTCCATTTTCTTCTGATTCACATCCATCCTGTTCGTGTTCATCACTCCTACGAGTCGCACTTTCTTGTGATCATAAGTTGGTACACTTTGATTGGCGGACTCCGTTATATCAAGTATATTTTTGATAGAACTGGCATATAGTACTTTTTGGTTAGCATCCGTTATAGGCTTTATCGAGAGATTACTAACAAAATCCAGTATAGGTACGTATCAAGACAATTTTTATTAGTGTTGGATTTGTTCCATGAAAAATCTACGTACTAGGCGATATCCGTTATATCGAGTTTCACTGTGCATTAGGATTTAGTTCAATTATCCAAACGATTGTCCCTTCCTTGAACCTGCAAGCTACAAACACGTAAACAGAAATACATTTCGAGTTATTGTTTTTTCTTCTTTCAATCTTCTTCGCTCGTGTAATCTTCAATGTGGTTCTCGTATCTCCTTCGAAACCCAATAAGCCAGATATGCCAATGTACAAATGTTAAGCCGACGAGAATGTAATTACTGAGAGAATGAGGTAATCAAAGATAAAAAATGGAATAAAGAGACGCACCTCCATTGAGCTATCCAGCCTTGCAATTTACGTATGTGGAAATTCGGTGTGTGCTGAACAGATGCTCCGATTCGTCTTTTAGTGCCCCGTATTTAAATAATGTAAATATATTGTGCCATAAGAATACGATGTTTGCTATACCTTATCAAATACTTGAAAAATGTCAGTAAGTAATTGAGACTTGATTCTGCCGAGCAATCCGGGGGGCTATAATAAGTCAAAGTCGGATCATCGCCATAGCCAAGGACAGTCACGTTGCCCTTGTTGTATAAAGAGTGTATGGAAGAGCAAGAATTCTTTTTCTGTTAGCCCAACAGTGTTGACACCATCTGGTTCGTAATCTTTACTGCTTCATTTACACTCTCGAATTTCTTGTTGTTAGTCATTTGCGCTAAGAATGTCATTGGCCTCGGTGATCACATGACCACATTCGATCAATCTGTGTAACAGCTTGGTCGCACAAAAATTTTCCCAACCTCTTTTTTTCTTCTTCCTGGATCTAAAGTTATCACCACCCTTCGATCTATTCTATCAAAGTATTTTTTCAAAGATGTCTCTTTCAAGTGATTACAACTATTCACTCCAAGGAAACATGTAAGATTACAGAAGGCATAGTATCTTATGGAAAACAACCAGCGTTTACGTTCATCGTTATTCGTCTGTAGGGATGAAAAGAAGAAACAAGTAATGGACCAAGTCAAAGCTGAGCTGGCCTTGGCTCAAGCTCATGAACTTATTAACGTAAGAACAAGAGGAAATGTACTTCAGTTGATCCTCCACGTTGGAATGTACGCAGGTGTTAATACTACAAACATTGTTTATTCGCCGTATCATATGAATAGAAAATGAATGAAAAATGCTTTGCCAAGTGTATTCTCAAGCCAGGACATAAAATGGAGAACAGTGAAATGGTAATACAATCGATCTTTTCCACGATTTTTGATGCCATTTACAACTGCTAGCTTACTTTGCTTCTGATTGTGTGTTCTATAGAACTGCATTGACAGATGTGTATTAAAATATATGGAAGCATGGAACGTTGTGTCGCGGACATATTTAAGTCGTGTTAGAAGAGAAGGACAGTCATTGGACAGTGGAATCTGATAATAATGAGTGGAATGAATCTTGTAGTGGTATAGCATGATTAGAGAGATGGGTTAATGTACATGTACGTTTATTTAATTCTGACTAATTGACTAACATAATCTCCCTCAAATACCTAAACGACCAGATATAACGAACATAAATAATTATTCATTGCATAACTGTAATGGCTTTTCATTGTGTAGTATTGGAGTAGATTCCATCGACTGCTAGAGTGATACTTCCTCGCTAGAATTATACTCTCGCCAAACTAAACATTAATAATTAAAGAATATGAACAACACTTGATGATTTAAAAAGACTCCCACCAATATTCTCTGTAGGGATAGAGCGTTCCTGTAATGCATCAATATCAAATGATTGAAAGGTCATAGTCACCACAGTGTACGAGAAGATTGAAAGGGGATGGATCTAGTCATGATAACCCTTGAGACGAGAGTAGCACATTGGGTGCAGATTTACTGCAATGAAAAAAGCATGGTTGTCCATAACGGCAGTCGTAGAGATGTAATCAAATGTGAGAGATGCGTCAACAATCTGCATTTAATCTTTATCTTGACCATTTACAGTGAACAAGATATGTCGATAAACGCATACCATCTTATCGTGCTGAGTTGGGAGTGGTTGGTTTTCTTTTCTCTATAATGAGCAAACGTAACGCACATGCATCGAATATGGGAAATAACGCAATTCAGTGTGATTACCATGGGATAATTCTTACTCAAATATTTACGCTACGATCAGGACGCTATAATAATAATAATAAGCAGTGGTACAAACTGCCCGAACGCTCGGAAATAAACATCACATGACATTAAACTATACATATTAATATACATACAAACGACTACTAATAATAAGCAATAAAGTGATGGATAACAATAACCGATTTCCCCTATCTCCAACAATACACTCGCCAGAAGATAGCAAAGAACCACAAAAGGAAAGGCGAAAACTATCGTTCGTCTCCCAAGCCGAAGAAATGGTATCAGATCTGCAACCTCACGCTCATGAAATAGCTATCGAAAGAGATCAAATTAATAGTTTCGAATTTAATGGACGAAACTATACCAAAGTTGGCAGAGAAAATGCCAGCGAAGACAACCAATATCTCAGTGACCACACATCCGACTGCCTTTCTGAAAACGACGATGTCTTCTCTGGAAGCGAAAAAAAGAATTCTAGTAAATTCACTTCCAGTAATACATCGATTCGTCGTCAGCATAGAGAAAATGATAAACTAGACTCGGATCCAAACAAATCCGCAAACTTAGGTGAGAATAAGTGCACAATTCAAATGCAAAAAGCAATCAGTACAAATACACAGCAATAATCGTGTGCAATATGTTGCGGCCAAATCATGGGAAGACAATGACTGGTCTACGCCATCATCAAGTTTAACAGTGAATAGGAATATCCCAATAATTTTGACCGGCGCTGAGACCAATAGCAATGATTTGAATACTACCCAGCTCGTGCAAGAACCAGAGGAATATCAGAGTGAAGGTAGTAAATGACCACAACGTCTACGTGAGTTGGCGGATTTTGAATAATTGAGTAATTTCTGCTGATGAGCTATGTTGACATATATTAAACAGGCACAAACCAAGAAATAGCTAGAAATGGGCAAAAGCGTTCGTGGAGCTTACAATCCCCAGTTTCCGGAGAGGATTTACCAAGTAATGATACCTTTCTCATATTCGCAAAAGCTTGTGTAGACCGTCTGTACTAACATTATATAATTTACCCTTTATCTATTTTCCGATTTATTCAACACTTTTCTCACTCACTTTTTAAGATCAAATGCTGGTTCGCGTAACTTCTCTCACCTTTGACCCACCACGACCAGTCAGTTCCAATCACAAAATAAAAACTTCGCTCCGTCTTACTAGCCACTCGGTGACTCATAATGCACCCCCAGCTGCAGTTTCAGATGAGCATTTCCAGAAGACATTTTCATTTCCAATGGATTATCATTCATTGGTTTTTGATACATTGAAAGTAGATGTGTATGAGCACAGCTCGTTTATGAATAACAAGAAAAGAATTGGTCGAGCGTTTGTCAGGCTAAGCGATCTGATTGATGCTGGTGGACAGATCGAGTATGAAGGGTAAGTAAGTAAGAAAGCTAGAAGGGAGGCGAAGACACTTGTCGCAAAGCACATTGGGCAGCATGCGCCTTTAGTCATTTCACTCCTCGCTATCAGCGTTAGTTCTACCACATTGTGCTATCTCATTGCCAGCTATAGCTTATTTCAATAGTTTTTCTCCCTTCCCATCCTTTTTTGGTTTTTTGCGGGTTTCGCCACGGCGATACACAAATAATTCCATTTCTCTCTAACATTGTATGCTCCAACATTATGAAATTCATCAAAAGCGACTTCCCGTTAGAGTCTTCTATTCTCGCACCGACAACCTATATCGGTTCAATAGGGTTAAAACTTAGATTCCATTTTCCACGCGACGTCCTGTCATCAACTTCGACATCTCATGCGAAATCGACGCCAGTCGGCCTCGAGTCAAGTACATCCGACTTGTTAATGTCACCTCACTCATCTGGCTCGGATACGTTGATAGGTTCGGAAACCAGTCCCATCGCTGACGCGACGTCGAGATCTGTGGCCGATGAATTGACAAGGGTGGATGAGAATGAATTCGCAAGTGTGGTTCGCTTACCGAAGAAAAAAGGAAGTTTGGGAATATTGGATCTTGTCCTCAATCAAGAGACACGAGATGCGATTAAGGAGATCACGGTGTTATATCATACCTTTTTTGACCATGGCTGGAGATTGAGTAAGCTCGAATTTTTGAAAGCTTACATGTTTTTGGAAAAGTATTATGCACAAAAGGAGAGGTAAGTGCTTGATATTGATTGATAGAGAGGACTAAAAAAGGTTAGCGCATGGGATAGGATTAATATTCGCTGTTGCAGACGAAAATCGATATTGAAAAGTCACTTTATTATTTTATAGTTCGTTAACTGGTCAAGATGTGCGCGATATCCAAAAACTCCAAACTGCGCAAAAGTTTCTCAAATATTCAATGGCATCTTACGTAAGTCGTCACAAATTAGCCTCCTTAATATTAAACCTCTTACTTTTATTTAGTATTAATTATCCATTGTATGCTTGATCTTCATCACCTCATTATTCTCAACTCTATAGGGTTCTTTCTTGTTCAACTGGTTTGGGTATGCACCCGAGAAAGCTCCATTGAATGCGTTTAGAATGAACTCGGACAAGAAGAATGTGCTTGAGTTTTTTAAACTTAACAAGACTGATGTCATTTGTTGGGAGTATGGAAAGAGTTCGGTGTCGAAACCAAGTTATATGATTGTCAGGGATCCAGAGACGAATCATATATTGATTTCAATCAGAGGGACGATGGTAAGCCAGCTTTTTAGTGTTTATTAATATGACGTCATATGGCGTAATTGTTGTGGAACTTTAATAACTTTAATTCAATTTAGAATGTAACCGATATTATAACCGATGCCCTAGCGCATTACGAGCCCTGGAACGGTGGGTTTGTCCACCGCGGCGTTCTTCGTAGTGCCAATTATTTGGTCGATCACTCTCTTCCAGCCATACGGTCAGCTGTCTCACGGTATGATGCGCCTGCTATCCAGGTTATGGGTCACTCTCTAGGCGCCGCAATTGGATCAATCGTTACTATGATTCTTCGCGATAAGTGTCGAGATTTATTAGAGTTGGGAATAGGTATCCATGCCTGGAATTTTGCTCCTGCTCCATGCTGTTCTTTAGATCTGGCTAAGAAAGCAGAAGAGGGGAAGTTCATTGATAGCTTTGTGAACGAAAATGACGTCATACCAAGATTGAGTTATGGAAATTTAATGGATTTTAAGGAATTGGTAAAGATGGCAGCTAGTGAGTTAAAGAATGATGCTTATAAAAATGCAAGTAGATAACTTTTTTTTTTTTAACCTGAATATATTTTTCAAATCATGTCGCGTACTGTAATTCTCACACGTTTAATACTTCTTTAGCTTTCAGCGAAACAAAAACTCACAGCTCTCATATCCTCTGTTGATGCATATCACACCAATCTAAAAGCGACATCGTCATCACGAAAACTCTACATTCCAGGGACAATATATTACCTCCACAAAGGAGAGCGCATTACTCAAACCGATGGCAACCGTGTTTACTGCATCAAAGACGTCATGTGTGAAACATCATCTCCTGAACATTTCATGGATATCACGTTGAAAAAGAATTGGTTGTTTCATCATTTTCCGGATAGGTATGATAAAAAGTTTACTCGCGTCATTAAATCATTAATAAGAGAGAGCTTAGGACAAGAGGCAAAGGGTTTTTGGAAGAAGATTAAGAAAAGAGGAGAAGAGGACGAAAGCGTTAACGTTGGAGAGGAAGGAGGGAGGAGAATGGAGAGATGGATGAGTAGGAGTGGGCATATTTGAATATATATATATTATGAATCCAAGAGCATTGAGTTTGTACGCATACACACTTTTGTAAGAATAGGTCATTATTTCTAATCATCGGTTGTAATATACTTAGTATTCGAAATTCGGTGTTGCATTACATGTTTATTTATCACTTACTTATCATAGACTTGAAATAAATTATAGAATCTATATCCTCAAGTTTTGTATAAAATTGCATTGTCAAAATTGGCTACCAAAAATCACCAACAAAAAATTGCAGTAACATGACTTTGTTGTGTGACAAAGTCATGGTTACTGCAATTTATAACTACCTTAAAATTTTTTCGTCACTCCTCTATGTAACGCCTACAACGATGATGCAGTCTCCTTCATCAATACAAGACTTTCCTCATGCTCCGCCGAATCAACCGTCTAGACGACGATTTGACATTGGAGCAGATTTAATCTCTGCCCACTTGCAACAACAGCAGCGGCAGCAACAACAACAACAGGAACAGGCGACACATGACGACCAGCCACCCAACAAGCGAGAAAAGCCTGGCTTTGCTACAAGCTTTCTGTACAAGCTGACTGAATTGGCTGCTTACACTTCTGCCGTTGCTACAGAGGCATATCAAACTATAACTGGCCCGCCGGAGAAGCAGAGAAGTAGCCCACATCACGAATATCCGGAATATTATAGTGATGTGATGCAGATTAGAGCTGCGGGAGAGGAAGATAACGAAGTGCTGGACGTCGATAACAAGAGAAATGTTTGGGATTCTGTCAATAATGTCGACGAAGAAGAACCTCCGCCGCCATATGATAATTCCTGGAGAATGGTAATTGGAGGGATTGTGTAAAAGATGTGCGGGGTGAATTGTATAAATGTATGCAGGTAGTTAATTAGGGAGTGAATCGAGTAAATAGCCACCTCTATAGGCTTACAATTCGATTATAACGACGTTATCACATACCTCAGTTTAATCAATTGTTATTATATAATTACATTAATTAATGTCATTGTTATCACAACTTGTAACTGGCTCGTACTTTCAACTCACGTACTTTTCTCCTCCACCCCTTGTAGCCTTCCCCCTCAACTCAAAATCTACCGTCTACAATCGACGCCTCTTCTCCATCAAGAGTTCAGTTCAATACTCCCCAACCACAATCCCGACGTCGACAAATTCGCCGTGGGAGCCGCCGCCCTCTTCGACGAAAATCATCTTCTCAAGACCTTCGTGATAACACGACTAAATTTGACGACGAAGATGATCTATTCTCAAAATTCAGTGGCAAGCTCGCAGACATGGTTGCAGAAGGTAGAGCAGCATTGACTAGTACGGTTGATGTGACAGAAGTAGAAATGATGATGGCCGAAGAACGAGAACGAGGAGAGAAGATAATGCGAGATTTGGGAATACAGACATCGGTATCATCTCGGAGACGAGGGACAGGCAGTTCAAGCAGTGACGTTGATTACTTCGCAGCCTCGCAGGTCGATAATACATCAGAGTATAGCTACTCCTCGCTTACGTCTTCACCGGCATCATACACATCCAGCGGGTTTTCTGGATTGAATAGTAGTTCGCCGGCATCTGCGTACTCTGCATATTCAAATTCTTATTCGTCTTCACCGAGCAAGTTTGATCGAATAGCAGGAAGCAGCTTGGGAAACCGTTCATATGCGAGCAGTACTGGAGCTTATTGAGAGCAGACATGTCAAAGGCAATACACGAGTGATTCAGTTTCTCTAATGTTGTAATGGTCCATATTATGAAATTCATCAAAATTGACATTCCACTAGAATTTTTCATTCTTGCGCCGACAATCTGTATCAGTACAGTAGGGTCAAAACTTAGATTTGTTTTCCGTGTGAAATCGTCATCAATCAGCATTGGGTCACGTCTGACTCGTTAACGTTACTTCTCTCGTTCGGCACGTCACGTTGATCGACATCTGTGGCTGATGACTACGAGGAACGCCGCGGTTGACCATGATGGTGATTATGATAGTTGAATATATTATGCAATAGAAGGCTTAGGGATTACCAAAAGAAGGGTTGGGATGAGTTATATATTCAATATTGTTACATAAACGGCTCGTAATAGGCCAATAGATCGGTTACATTCTAAATTAGAATTCAGAAGTTAAATAAAATATTAAAGTTGCGTGTGACATCTCATGTTTATAACCACGGGGCCGACAAAAAAGATTAGCCAGTTTACCATTGTCCTCACTGATTGAATCACTCTTGCAAGTTCATCTCATCCCACTATCGCCAATTATTCTGGTCGACCAGCAATATGCAATCCTGCATCTCCGGTTGGAATATATTTTCTATTCGAAATTTGGGTGTTTTAGTACACTTGTTGATAACAGAATTTTCAACGTAGATCGATAACGACAAACGTGTATTATGGAATAAAGAATTGGAGGAGACATATGAAAAGCTTTATACAAGATTAGAAGGATAACAACTAAAAAGAAGAATAAAGAACATGTGGTCGTATTGTTGCGAATTGTTGAGTCAAGGAATTCAAACAGCATGAGTGCAAACAAGAGCGACTAACTTGAAGAAAGCCGCGATGGTAAGATAGCCTTCGCCTGCAGGTTCTCTACCCAATTTGGGTTACTGAAATTAATGGAAATAAAAGAGCCTACATTACATCCGAGATCACTAATACGAAAATGAACGCTTCTGTAATCATTGAAGCAAATATAATTCAAAGTCTTCTATCATCACTCAACACAATGGGCATGCTAAAGCATTTTTTTCTTAAAACGCTATCCAATCAAAAGACAAAAACTTTGCCGGGATATCTTCCCAGATTTCGACCATAAAACTTTATAGACGTACGTAGTTAATATTAAGACGTGTCCGACTTATCTTGAACTAACTGAATGTAGTAAATTTTAATTCGCAAAAAATTATATATAGTAATAGGGAGGGCTAATAAGGATGGCTGAAGTAGTAAAATTTAGTTTCTACTAACACGATCAACGCGATCGCGTGATAATTATACGAATTTCTCTACGACTCAATATACAATAGTCATAACCATTAAGAACAATTTGCTACCAATCAAGGCTTATTTTATCGAGATATATTCTGGTCTTAAAGGAAAGTCGAAACGTCAAACGTCACTAATAGGCGTCAGCAGACGGTAGTAGCAAATACCAGATTTAGTAGGTTATTTAATGATCTACATTTTGTATGTCAACTGATCTACAATACTAATATAGGTAATGGCTGTAATAAACATCTTATTTAGTAATGTTGCGATAATAATAAACAATGAATCTATAAATAAAGCAGGATATTAGTCAAGTATTATCTTTTGTTTATTTCAGACTCTGCTAAAGGGCAGAATGCCTTAGATATCTGATTAGAAAGTTACGCAGCGCGGTATAATAAGCTATATCAGTATAATGAGAACATGTTGATTATACAGTATATTGACTGTTACAAAAATATTGTTTCGTTTTATATCTATCTCTTTGTTTCATTACTTATGAAATTGGTTAATCCTTGTTTGCAGCAAAATATGTGATTAGATTAATCCACATTTGAGCGGTAAGCGTAGTATCATGTTTAAATTGCATTGGCCTCCAACTTGTTTGATACGAGTGCGCCAAAAGTTTAATCGTTTAACCAATGCATTGTCATACCTAAACAAGTTCTCCTTTTGCACTCGATGCAATCATACTGAACTTTAAGTCTTGTCGTGCATTCGCCTTTATTCTCAATGATAGGAAGTTACATTGTTGTAATATCCACTCTCAAATCAGCGCATGTTTGCAGAATTTTGCTACTTAAACCGTTCTGATACATGCACACCATGCGAAAGATAGATGTTACACCAATATCCGAGAACAACAAACATATATTTGCCATAATAAGTTTTCCGAACGTTTAAAATAGACTGCTTTCTTAGTACATGCTAAATAAAGACCTCATGATTAGACTAATGAACCATCATTGCTAATTCTAATTTAAGAATTAATGGATAGCTTTATCGTTATGATTTAATCTTTTTGTTTTTGTTTTTGTTTCATTATATGCTCCTTTCATAGAAACATACAGCTTGACTTGGCCATAACGTGCAGACGTGCAGATAACAAAGAATTCCGAGCCCTGTAAACATTTTCCAACAACCATGTCTATGTCCCTTCTATCGTTACAGAATTTAGACAAAGAGCTAATTGTGATCAAACCTAATCATCGTGTGTGTATCTATGTCATCTCCTCTTACAAGCATATGCAGTAGTATAATATTACTGTATACAAAAGATAATTCTTCTCTTGCTAATCAATACTGATTCCATAATCATGTATTTACGTATTACTTGTGCCTCGTTCCAATTGTTTGTTAAACGGTCGCATGCTTCGACATTGTCTTCCATGCGGAGAATAAATATAAATGCTCATTTAATATCCAGATGAACGGGCATACGTTTCATCCACGAATGAATTTCTAATATAGACCACGATTACGAGAGGACGGACGTTGTGATTTGCTTTTGATGCATGTGTGCTATGTGGTAGGTATTCCGTGTAATTAATAGTTTCATGTGTAACAATAATTAATAACATTAACTGACAACGAAAATTGCCGAATACACACATTCGCTCAGACGATTTACGGTAAGATTTGATAAGCAAAGAAAATTTCTCTTTGCATACATGCAATACGAATGAATTTCAGGGGGGCAAATGCTCAACATCAGACGGTAGTGTGATAAGTGATGAAAAGTCCAATTATATGTACCCTTCTCATGATAACTGCATGAATATCATTTATTTTTTGAGCATGACGATATGTTCAAATATCAACTGAATTTTTGCAACCAACTAAATTCGGTAAATTTGAATTACTTGAATACTACTCTCGTTAGCCAGGGGTTCTTTGTTATCCGATTATTATTACCACTACAACAGCACTATCGTCCCAACTATAAATAAAAAGAATCTCGTGTCGGGTTTTATGATGCAGGCTCTCGGAATATCGTTGGCCCATCTCCCTTTAGCTATAATAACCTGTCGTATCCAATATGAGAACTAATTGACAACGGCCACATGACTTGACTCAATTTCCTGAATTTCCGGAAAACGGGGATGGGATCCGCAGATAGCCTATATCGGTATTGTTTAGTCGGTGAAGTGACACTTAACCAATTACACAGACGATTGTCACGTTCGGGGAAACTTACAGTCTAACGGACAAGACATTTACAAGAAGGCAGACTGCATGGTGAACAGCCAAGAAAAAGTCTGATTCATTTGTAAAAATCACAAGATAAGCCAGTGTTCAATACTCTTTTAAGTGAATTATAGCTATCTCAATAAAGCCACGCTGGATGGTTTGAACATACCGAGGTTACGCTACTGAAATTTAAGAATTATGAACAATAGAACGCGCTTTTATTGTGAAAAATTGCATCGTGTTTTGATATGGAAAGGTGGTTAGCGAGAATCCATCGTTTTTGATAATTCGATAATAGGCATTATTAAAGTTACTGCAAGAGAAACAAAGCGGCAATTGATCTACATCTCATCAAACAAATCTGTAAGTTCGACATTTGGAGGGATAGATGGTATAATTGTGTTGACGGATTCGCTCTAAACTCGGTCGCGGTTACGTGTAATTTAATGATTTTTAGTATATTAATGTTTTCTATGAATAATATGTGATCTACGGATTGTTGCACATGTACGACAAAAAGTGGACACATGAATAGAGTGTACTTGGAATTTGTTTGGGCCATTGCTTGCTTAATTCGTTTGAAAACCTGCATTTACACAAATCTTAAGGTTTTAGATAAAGTACTGCAGACAGTCTTCAAGCTTGTGAGGCGAATGTTTGGGTTGGGTTGGTTTGGGTTGGGTTGGGTTAGGGTTGGGTAAGGTTAGAATAAGATATTCGAAGCATGAGATCTCCATGACGGGGGATTCGCAAAGCATAATTACGCACGTACAAGTATTCAATAATGGTATATTTGATGTCCCATTCAAAAAAAACTTGGGACTATTGTCCACCCATTTTGTTTGCCTTACATCTCGTCGTTCAGGAGGAGGTGGGGAACGCTTATTTCTGTATTGGGATTAGCAGGCAGTTTATTATTACAGTTTACTGGGGGTTGCAGATAATGAATTGAACAACTGGAATGACTCATGTGACGTAAGTTATAGTCATCGTCGACTTCTCAAAGGGTTTCGGCGTCTAGATCCTGGAGCGTGTGTTACCGGTAATGACATCATACAAACCGATGTTGTCCAATGAATCTAACCATACGGTACGCCCCCATCCTATTGATAATCACCGTCAAAGGTATGATAGATGTCATCATGCATTTTTTGTGTATCGACAACAAATTGGGGTATGTACAGTAAAATACGGGGATCAAATGGGTTTACACCACTGCATTGTAGTTGTTTGCATCGAGGTTATGTGAAAGTCTACATCAACCAGTAAGAACTAATTCAGCGTTATGATGGCCAAAGCAGAGCAGTTATGTCTTGCAATTTATGTCGCTTAATATCAAACATCGAGTCACGATCTGCTTTGCTTTTCATTTTATACTGCGGATGGATTCTCGCCTTGTTGAGAGGTTCAACTTCTACAGTAGGAAATCATCCTCGTGGTGATCTTTTTTGATCTTCGTATGTATGGGCAGATGAGAAGGAATGGGAACTGCGTAGCAGCTTATTGATAATCTTCATACTGTCGTGCATCGTTTGATAAGTACGTTTTGGTATGTGTGTCACCCGCGGTTCGAAAGAAAGGTGTGTTCGAGATCTTCTCCAACTTATGATCGCATACATGGGCATAGGATGAATTTCTTGGCCGAAATTGAAACTATTGAAGATTAATTACAATGTATCTGCAAAAAATCGAGTATCAAAGAAGAAAGAGCAATCGAAAAGCCATTTCCCGTGTATACTGTATGCTTGGGATAATGAGTCCGCACAAGAAATAGGTCATTCAACTCTTATGATCATTAAACACAAGGTGTATGGATAGATGAAATCACAGAGTCAAAGCTGTCAAGTACAAGAAATAGTTGGGGACTGCTTCACAGGATAGCGTATGATGTACTTGTAAAGGTAGTAAGTAATATCTCTAATAATTAACATGTCAGGTACAAAGAATATAAGGCTTCAAAGAAAAGAAAGCGAGATGCAATGAGACGTTGCTCAATTTCGGGACCATGACAAGGCAAGGTCATCAATTGCATGTGCGGGGGAATGGGATGGGATGGGATGGGATGGGATGGGATGGAGGGCGGTTACAAATGCAAATTCAATTACCACATGCTGTTGGCATATACATCGTGGGCTCTTTGACAATGCCAGTCTGATATCACTTTGCGATTTCGTAGATTTCGTAACGAGTCTTTCTTGATGTTGGCACCGCACCGCACCGCACCCACCACACAGCACTCACCGCACAGCACCGCACCCACCCCAACATGAATTGGACCCCGTAAATTTCTCGTATCCCGATTAAGAGCTAGACACCGATTAGTGATAGTATATACAATATACAACACACAATAAGACGTACAGTATATATACAAGGTGCCCTATTTATCTTCATATTGTTTAGATTCGTCATTGTATTTATTTGATTTTATCACATTCTCTGCATCTTTTTTCACATTCACATCCCCGTATTACAATTATTTATACGTACGAGTACATCAAGGTACATAATTTATCCGCCGTTTCTACTCTATTCAATAGATTTTCCCATTTGTCTCATCAATTTTCAATTGCCGTCACACATTCCAGATGATTGCCCCTACCTTTTGAAATTTTTTCTCTCTTAATTTAAATAAATAAACAGCCAAATTTACCGTTTGGAAATACTCCTTTTGAGACTGACACAACTCAAACGAAAACAGGATACTTTTGTCTCGCACGGAGCAAGTTTTTGGAACACACCGTCAACGACAACGATATCAAATACGGCGATAATCTGAGAAGAATAGCTAGTCGGTTTATACGCAATATTTTACTATCCAATACTCGACTGTATGATAAGAAAACATCTGTCGAATATATCGTAAGTTTGGAAGAAAGTAAACACACTAGAACCCATAAAGTTGCGTCGTGTTGTAAATACAACTGCACAGCTATGTAATATAGTCTGTCAATCATTACTGCAACGCAACTCTCTTTTCATCCCCACACTCATACTAACTTAACTCCTTCTCTTGCTAACCAGCCAGAAAGGAAAGAATAAACAAACAACTAAAATCACGCTAAATACTATACACTGTATCGCTTACAAAAAACACTTGGCAAACTGTCTTCCCCAAACATAACCATACCCACCTACCCCCGTTACCACCATCACCCTCCTCATATACAATGATGCAATCACCCTCATCAATACAAGACTTTCCTCATGCCCCACCGAATCAGCCGTCTAAACGGCGATTCGACATTGGGCCAGACTTAATCTCTGCTCACCTGCAACAGCAGCAACAACAACAGGAACAACAACAGGAACAAGGAATATATGACGACCAACCGCCCAACAAGCGACAAAAGCCTGGAATGGCTACTAGCTTTCTGTACAAGCTGACTGAATTGGCTGCTTACACGTCTGCCGTTGCTGCAGAGGCATATCAAACTATAACTGGCCCGCCGGAGAAGCAGAGAAGTAGCCCACATCATCACGAATATTATAACGATGTGATGCAGATTAAAGCTGCGGGAGAGGAAGACAATGAAATGATGGACGTTGACAACAAGAGAAATGTTTGGGCTGCTGTCAATAATGTCGATGAAGAAGAACCTCCGCCGCCATATGATAGCTCTTGGAGAATGGTAAGTTGACAGAACATGAGTGAAAAAGAGGTGTGGGAAAGAGGTTGGAAAGAGGATATGTGGTGGGAATGTGGGGATGATTGTGGGAGCATTATGGGAGAGGTTGGGATTGTGTAAGATGTATGGGATGGGCTTGTATAATGTATGTACGTAGTTGATAGTTAGAGATTGAATCGGTGAATGGTCACCAACATTCTATTTCAGAGATATATCAGTTTAATCAATTGTTGTATGAATCACATTAACCTAAATCACACTTATAACTGGTCATAATTCAACTCACGCCTTTTCTCCTCTACTTGTAGCCTTCTCCCTCAACTCCAAATTTACCATCCACAGTTGATGCCACTTCTCCATCAAGAGTTCAATTCAATACTCCGCAACCACAATCCCGCCGTCGACAAATTCGCATTCGCCGTGGGACTCGCCGTCCTCTTCGTCGGAAATCTTCTTCTCAAGACCTTCGTGATAGCTCGATTAAATTTGACGATGAAGATGATCTATTCTTAAAATTCAATTGCAAGCTCGCAGATATGATTGCAGAAGGTAGAGCAGCATTGACTAGTACGGTTGATGTGACAGAAGTAGAAATGATGATGGCCGAAGAACGAGAACGAGAAGAAAAGATAATGCGAGATTTGGGAATACAGACACCGATATCATCTCGGAGACGACGGACAGGCAGTTCAAGTAGTGACTTTGATTACTTTGCAGCTTCGCATGTCGATAATACGTCATCATCTGTTACGTACGCTTCTCCAAGCACAGCTTCAGATTATAACTACTCCTCGCTTACGTCTTCACCGATATCATACACATCCAGCGGGTTTTCTGGATTGAATAGTAGTTCGCCAGCATCTGCGTACTCTGCGTATTCAAATTCTTATTCGTCTTCACCGAGTAAGTTTGATCGAATAGCGGGAAGTAGCCTGGGACACCACTCATATGCGAGCAGTACTGGAGCTTATGGAGAGCTAAAGTATGGAGAGTCAAGATATCGAGAGCCGAGGCTTAGTAATCCACAAGCCTTTAGTTATAAAGAGAATACACACGGGAGCGGAGTGTATAATCGGTATTATTAAGAATTTAATGGAGAGTTGAAATGTTTATCTTTGTATTAGAAAAAAATGTGAATAATTTGTCGTTTTATTTTATGTACTCTTGGTTGATTGGTTGGTTTGGAGTTGTTGATCTCCCCTTTATGGTTGGTTGATTGATTATTTGTTGGAGTTTAGATAGATTCTTAGAATTTTCTTATTGTTTATAATTGATTTCGTTTGTTTGCCTTTTTTTCTTTGTTAAAATTGTTTTTGTTTTCAAGTGAAAATTTCTTTAGTGAAGGAGGTAGATTGGGAGTAGGAAGAGGAGTGGGTAGGAGAGGGAGAGGGAATTGGTTGACGGGTTGGTTGGTTGTTAGTTGGTTGATCGATTTGAGGGGACAAGTATATATAGGATGAGCGGGGGAAATTAGAAAAAAATTTTTTATTCGAATGATTAAAATTGCACATTTGCTATTTCAAAATTTCTTCGATCTTGTCTTTCTTTGCCGCTGCCAATATCATTTGGTTCGGTTTATTTTATTTTACTATATTTTTATTATACTATATTTCTTGTTTCATATAGAGACTTGATGTCTTTTATAGATATTCCTGTACTTTTTACTGTTAATTTCCTTGATTATCATCCACTGGCACATTGATTGTGAATGGGTGCATATATTTTGGAGGGGTTATAAACATAATAACACCTTTCTACACATCCATATAGTAATAATACCTTTTCTACCTATCGTTTTTTTTACCCTCCAAACACTCATCTATATCAATTACCCTAAAGTTCTTTATTACCCACTATCCATTTTGTCCCCCTGATGTACTAGACAGAATAATGGACAATAGGACTATATCTCTTTCTCTTACTCTTCTTTATTTGTTCCCATCAGCATATTAATGCTGTATCTGTTATATATTTTTGTTATAATATTCAAAGTATACAACAAAACATGTCATTCTTTTCTAAATTGATATATTATTTGTACATACTTTTCCCCTCATTCTACAATACACATGCTTTTTTATTTACTTGGGTTCCTCCTTCATTCTCTTGTCTTTTGGCTTAAAATGTTTTTGCTTTTCGTTTTTTAATAAAATTTCACGCAAACTTAATTTTTGACAATGTGATTGCGTGATGCGTGTATGTCTCGGTCGGTTATCAAGGAATGAAGAGTTGATATTAGTATTAAATAATCGTCATCATTTCATGTGATTTGATATACATGAAAATGTCAAGTGACCTGAACCGTTATACGACAAGTTCAATTGGTCATATGACCATTCTTAGAGAATAATATACAAGACAATATAATATTATTTCGTCAGACAAAGACGACAATAGGTAAACTGATAAACGATTACCACACTTCCCGTCCCATGCCTTATCAGCAAGCACGTTTGTATGGCGCACGGGCATGTTCATCGAACATCCACTTAATTTATTTTGACAGGCGTTATATGACCGTAATCGCTTTTTGCCCATGGCACAGACATTGTGAGATCGAGAGAGCAGGAGGCGTGGAGAAAAAAAAAAAAGAAAGAGCATGCAAGTTTCTTTCTCTGTTGCTGACCCGATATCGATCATGTGAACACCTCCATTGATGCAGCTATTTTTGTTCGGCCAGTTTTATCTTCATGCACGTGCTTATTACGGAAATGTGAGATGGAGATGATTATATGTGAGATATATTTAGAATATTGATGGACAATAAACATGATACAATTATGGTTTATCTGATATGTGAAAAATTCTTTGTTACAATCGATGAAGATATACCGTTCCTTGTCCATTGTCCATTGATTGTGTCACTTGCCAAACTCGTGGTTGTCCTCCCCCAACGCATGACTATGCATCCGAGTACAATGTGATAATCTACTAATCAGGCAAGTAACCGGTCCAGTGTAAGATTGGCGTAATTTCAAATTGTCACACCGATATACCATCGAAATGTCACCGATTGTTGTTTGTATTGTTGTGTTCGAATATGTTCGTCGAAACAAAGACATCAAGTTACACAGTTAAGTTTTCAAATAATCAATATAAGCACAATATCATATGCACATACATAAGGTCAGTTTATTGCATACACCCCACAAGTCTAAGCCATCTTCAATAGATACCGTTATCGGTGTATTGAGGTGCTGTGGTCATGCAGTGTGAAATTTTTATGGGTCTATATCATGGATTTCACGTGTTGAGAATGGATAAGACAAATAAAAACTAGTAAGAATCGCATCAAGCAGGCTTGGTTTATTTTTGGAACAATCGGAAGAAGAAAAAAAAAAAAAAAACCAGCGATGAGCGTAAGATGATGAACGGTCAGACAATGGGTCTTGTCATTCATGGTTTCATCTTTTTTTTTCCCCTTCATCTCGCCACACACGGGCATAATTTTATTTCCACGCGAAGCAGCTGATTGCAATGATTATGCAACTGCAAGCGAAAGCGTCATCAGGTGACTGTCAAAAAGATAACAATAAATAAATAGCGTTTTAGTTTTATTAATTAATAATTGTCAGTTGTTTAACAATTCTTGGTCGTGTTACGCACCTAACAAGTATCAAACTAGTTTTCTATGGAGAAACACGGGTAGCAATGCATGTATTGCAGGTCTGGGAAGAATGGGGGAGAATGGGAAAATAGAGATAATGGGGCAAATATAATAGCAAGAGTTAAGGGTAACTTGCGGTAAAAGTTGGTACCACGCGGTATTTTAATGGGTAAAAGATTTATATAAGAGTTATTTATAGATTAATACAATTTTGTTTGTACATATAAGGACGAAAGTATGGTATAACAGATATCTATTAATTAGTATTAATAGTGAAAAAGTTACGAGAATTTGACACGTATACTTTTACCAATTGTATTAGTATGTGCCTATACCCCAAATTTGCACATGTTTTTTAGTAGTACATTGTTAAGCATAGTCTTAACATTAATTTGCGCCATACGATATTAGTATTGTTATTTGAAAACCCCTTAACAATTGTGGGTGGGATAAAGAATCATTGTCGGATCTACACCTTCAATGACGATCATCTCGAACCCTTGCAAAACTTTCTTATTCGTACTAGGGGAACAGTGGAGACGGTTTATTTACGGTTTATTCACGGTTGTTATATTCAAGGGTTTTGTTATAGATAGAAGGAAGATGCAGATAAACGGCATTCAGGGTGTGCGTATGTAAGCGAGTGTAAGCAAACGTAAGCTTTACAGAATATGCAATGTGACACTTGTGGAAGTAATTAGAGTTTAGTCACACAGCCATAAATCACAACACAATCTACCCTGCTTAACCCTACCACCCCCACTTAATCTTAACCCCCACTACAACCCCCACTCTAGCTATCAGTTCATCATCCATTAACGCCACCACGTATATCATTACGTTTGTTCATATTAATATTGCATTCAATTACATAACATTCAATTACATCACAATTATATATCCATTAACTGACTTGTGCAATCGTCACATGTAAAAGCATGCAGTGCGAAGATGAGGCTGATTACTATTGTCGCAGCCTTGTTTGAGCAATTATTCAGAATCGGACGTCAAGATATTGAAGATATTGTCTGTCTGTTGTAGCGCCATGTACATGTCTTGTTTAATTCGTCAACCCCAACTGTGTGTTGTGTATGCATACCTTCCACTCAAAAGAGAGGCAGGCGTACAGTGAGCTGATGGGCCAGAACGCCGTTAAACCATATAGAGCATTGTCGGCTGTGTCAATCGACAGGATACGTGGTGCGTCATAGTCTATGAGCCTGTTACTTGTCCACGTGTATGCGCATGGTTGTGCGTGGTTGAGGTGTCACGTGAAGTACACTGAAATATGTAAACAGAATCGTGTATTTCTTATACTAAGTACATACATACATACATACATACATACATACATACATACATGATACGTGCGTATGTATGTAGCAAAGTTCTTATCTTGAGAGTTTCTCAAAGGATTAACAAAACCCTTCTCGTGCATCCATATATTACATAATTAGCATCTTTTAATGGCGTTTCCAATAGTTTTCGTGGCATCTTTCGTGTTAGCATTTTTCATACATATTACATAACATTTAATATAAGGCATTTCGTGCATTTAGGTTCATGCTGTACACGTTTCATGTTATAATCTTTTCGGGATCATCAATTCAGGGTAAGAAGCCCCATTCCTTCCCCATCAACAGTTCCCCGTACCTTCTTCCTTTCAAATATTCCCACAGATGGGCCTAAACAAACGCACTACAGATATGTTATTAAAGGATTTTTCCTTGTTTATTTCCGAGTTTCTTTTTTTATTTTTTTCTTCTTCTCTGTTTCTCTCTGTTTCTCGTCTTTGTGATAAAGTGAATAATGAAAAAAAAGCCTAATTATGATTGTATACGGAGTTGTATATATAATGTGAATGTAGAGAATTTGTATAATATAGCGGATTGCTAAAACGTAGAAAATAAAAAGGCATATGTGTGGAATAAAATAGAATTACAGTCTTGTACATAGTCAAAACATATCAAGTTAAGAAATACTTAATACTGATTTCTTCTCTATCAGTCTATATAAAAAAATACAGTACTTGAATAAATGTGGGAGGGGGTGTTATATGTCTAATGTCATTAAAGTGTATAGTTTATATGTGTAATGTGTACAATAATATATGCAGTTGGATCACGTCCTGCATGAGCGTATTTGTGTGATTATACACCACTGACCAAAAAATGGACAGCAGATGGCTTATTGTGCTTGGATGAGTGGAGGTGGTGGTGCAATTGATTTGCGCCGTGACATTAAGAGAAGCGGAGGAGGCGAGGGTGGAGCAATGTATGAGTCTTCCTCGTCTTCATCATATTCAGTGTCTAAAGAATGTAAATTTGTCTTATTAGCAACTGATAATAAAGAAAAATAACGACTAGTGTCCAAATATGTTTAGGGACTTACCAGATAGTTCAGGTGGTGGTTGATGTGTATCATATTCTGTAATCATCGAAATAATAGATAATTTTTATTAGAATAATGTCGTACAAAAATATGTTATCACATTCGATATCGCAAAGAAGCTTACCCTCAAAATCATTCTCAAAACCGGTCTCATCGATAGCTTCGATTATTTCCTCGGCTAAATTAATTAAAGGGAATTAATTGTTAATACATTTTCACATCAGACAACCAGTAGGTAATTGATTGTGGTTACTACTTACAAGATATGACCGAGCTTATCGATGGTCGCGGATCGTAGCTTCTATTTGTTGGTGCCGGTAGATTAGGGTAAAGCAATAATCTGCTCGTATATGTTGCAAAGAGATGCACTTCAGGAGGTGCAGTTGGGAATCGTGCGTTTGTTATCGGCGATGCCAACATGTTCTCAAAGGAACCAATGTCGTCGCAATCATTAATATTCCTTGCGGTGAACTCTCCCATATCCAATGATATTCGTTGATAATCGTAAGGCGATAGCAATATATCTAGTATTTCATCGACGTCTGGTCGGTTTTCAGGATTAGCGTCCCAGCATCGTGCCATCAATTTCTCATAAAACAATGGAGTGCCAGGAACGATTGCCTCTCTGAACCCACGACAGATTTCCAAGGCAAGAGAATGATCGTGAGGACGATCGGCGAACGGAGGACGACCAGAAGACAATTCCCACATGATGAAAGCGAAACTATAAATGTCTGCCTTTTGTGAGAACAACTCTCCAGCAAGTACTTCGGGGGCAACGAATGGTAGTGATCCATATACTCCACGTGGTTCAGACGGGTTAGATGGACCGCATACGCTAAAGTCGGCTATGTTGGCTGTCGAGAATTTGAGAATGTTGCCACAGTGAAGGTTTTTGTGGAATGAACCGTTCTTGTGGATGTGAGATAGACCCATTGCAATGTTGCATAGAATGTCTATGATGTCGTTCCAGCGTAATGTTGCCATGTTACGTTGAACGTACGTGCGGATGTCTCCGTCTTCTGCATAGTCCATGACCAACATGTATTCTTGCGTTTCTTCGTTGTGTGTGATTCCATGACAATGGACGATATATCCGCTTCCATCTAGCTTGAGACTGCCGTGGCGTTTGAACTGTGCAAGATGAAAAAGAGAAATGTATAAATCGTTAAAGGTCGAACTAGTCATGTGATTGGATAAATAGATCGGTTTTTTTACAAACCTCATCGATAAAGTCTTGAGAGAGTGTTTGAGAGTTGTTTAATGATTTGAGAGCTACGGTAAGTGGTTTCTCGACAAAAGTCTTTCTTTTAGCATCCCAAACTCGATTGCTGCTGTTCATCCATGTGGCAGAGTATACAGTGCTAAAGCCGCCTTTCTTTACGAATTTGATATCCAAGAATTGCTCGAAAGGAATCCATTTCATATGGTGACGCCAATCACTGGACCAATGAGAAGTAAGAGATAAGCAAATGATAATGATATAGGTACAATGATACGACGATGATAAACATATGATATGACTGGATATGGTAATAGATATAGAATGCGCCTCATTCAAAACTTACGGGTTCATTAGTTGTGTCTCTTGAATGTAGCTATCGAGAGAAGTGTTTCCGGTCGTCCAATTGCCAAATTCATTAATCAGTCGCATTCCTTCTTCCCATTTCCAGTCGTCTACGTCAGGCGAGCAGTCGCAGTCTTCGCCGTGGTCGTCGTAGTTGTCAAAGTAGTTGTTATTGATATCGTAGGTATCGTAGGTATCGTAGTTATTATTGTCGTCTCTTCCACCCCGAAGGAAGATGGAAAAATCGTCTGCTGCTTGAGCCATCATCTTTATAGAGTAGTAAAATATTATACAAGAGTTGCTTTGTTGTATGTACAGGAGAGAGCACTGAGAAAGAATAGAAAAGTGAGGAAAGCGAACAACCGGGATGGCTGCATATATATACAAATTAAATATACTGACATACTTAATTTTATTGATGATAACAAAGGAATATTGACAGGATTTTATCATTGTATAAAATGGGGTTAATACAATCAATGGTTTAGAGTATATATTATATTCTGTGTTCACTCAGAGGCGTTATCTCCTTTTATTTTTCTTTCTTTGTGTGTTTTGTTTGCCATCATTTGTTGCCTTAAGCATGTGCTTTGTGTCACATTACACATTTTGACGTCCCGCGTATATTAATTAAATTAATATTAAGTATATTGAGAAGAGAGAGAGAAAAAGAGAGAATGGGGATTGTGGTTAATGGCTAGCGTTGTGATATGATAGTAGATAGTGATAATGTGATATTGTCAAACCAGTGAGAGCTGATTGGGGCTGGTGCCATAATAACGAATTCTAGTCTTGTAACCTGCATTGTATACAATCAGCATGTCGGCGATGTTATTCTTGGTTACTTTTCAATGAGTATGACAACGACCGAGCAATAACAATGAAAGCGATTGTCGCCAGCATATCATTTGCATAGTGTTAATATATAACGATTGACTATTGTATTTTCTTGTTCACCCAACAAGATCGCCATTGTATATTGAACATATATATTATCGCATGTACAGTACATATAAATGAATAGATATGTATACTCCTCACATATGTACATGTGTATGTACTGTATGTGTATATTACATGTATAATATTAATTTAGGGACCATCGACAATTGTGCCGTCTCTTGCTCAAAGGAATTGGGGGAGAGGTGATAATGTGATGTGATAATGTAAAATCTTATCCTGGTTATGTGATGTAATGACGGTTATTATTTCTGATGTTCAAATGCAGGCATGGTATGATATAATAGACATCACACATTATTAATGCAGGTAATCACCAAAATAAATACCATGTTATAAATACCATGTAATAAATATTATCATGTATAAGTATTATGTTATAAGTATTTATTACCTAGTTCTTTGCTTAAGATTAGATGCGATTTTTATTAATGTCACTGTGATGACGTATCGATGGTATGCAAAAATCAACCAATCTTACTGGCTGGAAATATTAAAGTTGCAGCGACTTCGAACAAAGACTCATTCGATAACCTTCCCATCCCGGAGCTGTCTGCTGCGTTTCAAAAGCAAGAGGATGGGTGTGGGAGCAATTATACGCAAGTCATTCACCTGTCAAAATCACACAATCTAGTGACTGCAGATGAATACTATTTATAGATAAATATCGGTACAAAGAAAAGCAGACTAGAGCAGATATTGATAGATTAAAAGCGATTGTATTATATGCTTTATTATATAAGCTTCTTGTAATTGGCTACATAGCATCACTAATGCATAAATACTATATATTAAAATTAAAATTATAACCTAGTCAGCTTCCTATCGACTCATTCTTAATATTAAGCAAAACATATTTATTTATTAAATGCGTGCAGGGTCTGGACGATACATCAAGAGTTTCCATTGTATTGTATAAGCCGTGAATGCTCGGAACATGACATATTCTGTGAATTGCAGTAGCAATAATATATATTACTATGTATATTTTATATATGTATGCACATTGCATATTGATTGTCGTACAGATAAAGCGATGACAGCAAATATTATTTGGTTGGTCCGCCTCTCATTGTCGAAGGTGTGCCATCTGCTATTGTACTATTGTACTATTGTGCGATATTTTACTACGATATTATTACTGCGATATCATTACTACGATATTATTACTACGACATCACTGCCAATATATCGCTCTATGTGCTCTATGTGCTGGCTGCACCTTTATTATTACTCCTGTTGCTCTCGTTTTCGTCTATGTTTGCCTTGTCCTGCCATCAATCATGCATTGGCTGCACTAGACAATAGATTCATTTTTTTTATCATGGTTAGAGTTCTGTCATTCTAACGCACTAAACCCGATGTACATGTATTGATATGCACTTCAACATCACTTGTTAAAATGTACGAGTAAAGATGGAAAGTGTTCTTATCATCAAGACCTTTCATCTGCATAATCCTCTGAAACATGATTACGAGCATATGTTTGACACACATTCCCACAGAAAAGTGACAGGTTGAGAAAAAATGGCGATGGAATACGATAAATAAATATGGTCAAGCTTATTATTGATAGGCTGCCTGTCAAGTGGCAGTACTTGGAATGTAACAAAGAGTACATCATGCGAATGAGCAAGTACAATACATTTTATCTGTTATCTATAACATTGCATCATCGTACGAACAGTGATCAACCATATATCAAGCATACAAACGTGTTTGACATCGAGTACATTGTCGATACGAACCTCTTCGGTCCATCGTGCAGTGCATCTAACAACTAAAACTACACTCCACTCCCACAGTAACAGCTCGTAACAGTTTGCACACACACAATTCACAAAATCCCTTACCAACACACTGTTCTCTCGTCATCGTAGAACCCCCCCTTTTCCCTTCTCTCTCCATTATTATTTTACCACTAACCATATTCACCCTCTGATCAGCTTCGGTCCAGAAGATTGTCTGCATCCAGTAGAACACAACAGTGGTGGCATTCTATTTCTGCAGAGCCTCCCTATTATCTCCCTTATTACTAAGCCCACAGACCATATCATCGTACGCACAATGGCTGGTGGGAATATATGTGTAGGACGAAAGAGAACGGTATCCGTTGAGTGAGATGTATCAGAATGAATGGATATGCTATACAGCTTTCGGTCAGTTAGTAAAGCACATGCACAGTAACTTGTATTGTCTGTGTGACACACTAATTATATCATACGCAGTAATCATCTATCATATCCGTCACCTCATTGTCTACAATCCATTGTCCCCGAACACCAATTTTTTGTGATCTCCGCTGTCATCTCTCATTAATGGTACTCTAAATGGGTTGTGAGAACAAATAGGAGTAAAGAGAGGGAAAACAAGGGGTTTTGAAGTTGAAGTAATGCAACGGATTTTAGCTGGCAAATTATGTAAAGTGGTCAAAGTTCTGGGGAAAAGAGAGGGGAGGGGAGGGGGGAAAGATGCACATGGGAGACAGGGGAGAGATGGGGGAATGGCGGAGGGGTGGGAGAATATGTGTATGCGTTGCGTATGTATATTATGTGTATATGTATATGTGTATGTGTATGTGTATGTGTATATGTATGTGTATATGTATATGTGTATATGTATGTGTATACGTGTGTGTATGGTGCGAGTGTTTTGTCAAGAGGAAAAAAAACCAACGTCTCATTATTAAAAGTGTGTGACAATAAATACTGTATACCGTATATGCTTTATCTTGTAATTATATGATCTCATTTGGGGGGGAAATGTTAAAAATAAAATACAATCTTGTGTCAACTGTCAATGTCAAAGTCGATGTCAAAAGTATATTTGGTTGTTTGGTTGTTACATGGATAATTAAAGGTAATGCAATGTTATCTAAATAAAAAAAAATTTCTTTCTTTTTTTCTTTTTTTCCTTTCCCCCCTCGACACAACAACCCTAATTACAATAGTCTCCTTTTTTACGACAAACCTTTCAAAGAAACAACCCACACTTTCCCTTCCATATCTATCGATTGCCCGCCGTACTACACAAATGACACTTAACGTGTGACATTTGACACCCCGCCTGTACTACTCTGAACCCCCAATTATTAGAATGCCGATGTATTTCCCCACACAATCGAGAATGAGATGAAATTGTCTCCTAACAAACAAATCACAAACATGCACAACGGAGATGTCGAGTATCAGGAACAGATTAGGGATAATTTTAGGAGGGAAATGAACTGTAAATATAAAAGATGAGAAGAAAAGAGTGAGCGTGAGGAAAGGAAACAACAGAGAGAATTAATGCGATAAACATATGTGTGCATTATGATATTTATGATACAGATAACCGTCCTTGTCGCTACAAGCGTCATTGTATATCAAAGCATAGATTGTTATAATATGTAATCCAAATTAGTACATGTTTGTTTGTATTTTGACGCCTACTGTCATAAGAATCCGGTATTTTGAAACACTCTTCTTGTCAAAGCCGCTGTTGTTTGTGGTAAACAAGTGCGATGGCGGCAACTCTAGGGGTTGATGCAATTAACCCATTAATAATAACAATAAGAAAATGGGCGGGAAAACCGATGCATGTTGATGGCTGCAAGAGGAAGAAAAAAAAGAAAAAAAAGAAGAAAAAAAAAAAACAAACTCTAAACAATAAACAAAGGTCGTATATTTTACAGTATATGTTGCTTACTCCCCTTACAATGATTGTTGGCTGAGGGAAAAAAAAAACAAAGTTGTTTCATTTGTGACCAATCGTCCCTATCATTCTGGCGCCAATTTTTATTTTTGTCTTACAAACTCTTTTCAATCTATTAAAATAATAAATATTTTATACTGGGGTTTCTGATGTAGATGATCTGGTTGTGTTTAGTCATCACAAAACTTAATATCATTATTCTGACAGCGCTGAACGTCATGAGGTCCAACTTGATAAGCTTTACACTTAAATGCCTACAGCCTTGTATCCACTTTCCCCCTAATTTTATTCTCGTCGTACACAAGGGCAATTGCATTTTATATTCTTATCTCCGAGTATGTAGCTGGAATTGTTAAGCTTGGCGGTTGTGCTGCCAGCAGAGAATTTATTCGTTCAAGATTACGATACCATTCATTTGCCCTGTTGTCCCGTTGTTATTTGACGGTTTACTATGTTGGCTTCTTCTTCTTCTTCTTGATGGCAATGACACGTACAACATAATGACTTGTAACTGCTTGGGTAGATGACGTGAATTAATCTACCATTCATTCCGAACGTCTTTTTCACACAAGTGATTATTTGTGTTTTTTGAATTAAAGGCTGCTTGTCGACATGGAATAAAATTAGTGTTGCTCTTTTTACACTTGAAAGAACGCTCGATTGTATCGTTAATAGAGATCTTGTGAGTGGTGGGTTAATAGGGAGCATTTTAATTCTCGTCATATCAAAATCAGAAAATCTTTCTGTAATACATCAAGTCTTCTCACAAAAAAATCTGTCAGCGAACAATATCATGCTCTGGGAGTGTGCTAGGCGGGTTTTGATAATGTTTTACATTTTAGAACGGGTGGTGATTTCCAAGTCGTTCTCGTACTTCATAGCACAAATCCGAGATTCGGCAATTGTTGCTATTGGCTGTCTTGGTCGAATGGTTGGTTAAAAGTCACTGGTGAAACACATCAAAAATTGACAGCTCAATCTTCAATGTCGTACCGAATTTGTGTTCTAATAGAAAAAGGTAATGCTGTTAAACTCGTTAAGAAAAGGGTGTTCTGCGCTAACATGTGTGTGTTTTATTGCGTGCTTGCCATCAAGGGCGATATTGTATTACGAAGGAGTGAAAGATGACGTATAAATTATGTAACGTTATTTACTGAATGCGCATAAGTTTACTCTGTCTGGAATGAATCACTTATGTCATCTAAAAGGCAACTATAAACTTTTCTATCACGAAGACGACAGCCGCCCAATGTAATTTGGTTAACATTTAACGCCGAGCGCATGTTTGGTTAATAGAAATACAAAGGATTTAATGCACGGGAATAATTGGAAATCAACCATTGTCGGGAGAGCTTGCATGTATAACAACAGGGTCACTGAGTTGAGGTACTTCCAATTAATGCGTGATGTCATAATCATGTGTTTAAAACAACAAATTTTAGTACTAACCCAATTATATTATGTTGAGTAATAATATCACCGAATAAATAGCATACAGTTTAGTAAAGCGAGGTTACGTTGGTTCAATAAAAAGTATACTCGATAATAAAACGGTTCAGAACATCCTATCACATAATTCATTAAGCAAAAGAAATGCTAAATCTGAAATGACATGAGGAGAATGTCTTTCATACTTGACCTAAAAATCCCCTTTGCAAAGGGCGGCTGTACTAGTATTGTTTGTGTTAAACCAGTTTCTGTTTCGAGGTGACAATTTTCATACAGTCTAAGAGTCTACGTGTTAATCTGTTCAGTAAAGGTTGCCGTGAAAGCATTGAAGAGATTCAAATCGCGAAAGTAAGGAGCCGATAGCTCGGATTCGATGAATATCGTATTTCGGTAATGGTGAGATGTGACGGACTGTCGAGATTAGAGACTACACAATTCGCTTCTAAGACAAAGACTTGGTATGTTTATCTCGCACAATATTTTATGTGAATGGTTAATGAATAAATAAATCTTGCCTTCGGCATACCAATTGATAATGTCTTCAGATTATTCTGTTATCGAAAAGTATGTCACAGGTGAAGCGTGTAACATAACATTCATGTGACTAAGTGTCAAAATAGATCAGATCTCTATCCACTTTATATTTAATATCATTTGTCTCGCTTTGCTCAACACATACAATGCCACTCACTGCAGTTGCACAGTATTGTGGTACGGCAAATGTTGCTGCTAACATCGAAACATGCTTTAAACTTATGAGAGATGCCGTCGTTAAAGGTGCTCAGGTACATTATATGCGAGAGACGCAATCCTCCCATATTATTTCAATGTAGTAACCGCACAATGAACAGATGGTATTCTTTCCAGAAGCATCTGATTTTATAGCATCAAATACCAAAGAGACAATTGAACTGACAAAGGCTCATTCGAAGTCTTTTGTTGAGGATATAAAGAAAGAAGCTAGGAATCAGAAATTATGGGTATCCATTGGAGTGCACGAACAGGTGACATTTAAATATATGTATATGTATAGTATTTATAATATTAATTTTGTATTGTCTTATTTATAGAGTTTATCGCCTATTAAAATATATAACACTCATTTGATTATCAACGATGATGGAATAGAAATCAGCAAATATCGTAAATTACACTTGTTCGACGTCGACATTAAGAATGGCCCCGTTATTCTGGAAAGCACTGGCACAGCTTATGGAGAACAAGTAATTAACCCTATTTCAACCCCCTTGGGGAAAGTAGGGATGGCTGTATGTTATGATTTACGGTTTCCAGAGTTGTCAACCGAGTTGCGTAAGAGAGGAGCCGACATTCTGACATATCCATCCGCATTCACTGTAAAGACTGGACAGGCACATTGGGGTAATTACACAACTGCCAAAATCTATCAGAGAGTGGTATATGGTTAATCAAACACCCGTTATTATTATTGTGTTTAGAAATATTACTAAGAGCAAGAGCGATAGAAAACCAGACATATGTCATTGCAAGGCAAGCAATTGCACGTTTTCATGATTAACTTATAGTTATTGCTATGTTGGCCACTAATCTAATTGCGCAATAGTGCTCACATCGGAAAGCATAATGATAAAAGAGCAAGCTATGGTAATGCTATGGTAAGTAAGGCTGGAGATTGGTTTTGTGAAGACATTAAGCAGTATTTCACGCCCTGCGAATTTATTTTCGTAGATTGTGGATCCATGGGGAACTGTTCTTGCGAGATGCCCAGAGACTGTAAAACCCAGTTTAGCTTTTGCAGATATTGATTTGGATAGATTACACCAGATTAGAAGAGAAATGCCAATCATGGATCACAGAAGGGTTGACATATTCCCTCATCTGGCATCATAAGAGTAAATACACAAAGGAGCCGCCTAACTTACATAGGACCTGGTTTTTTTTTTTTACATAAATTATTGACATTGTGTAATTGGTATTGTAATATACATTAAGTGTGAATAAGAATTACTTGACACTTTAAACCCAATCAGCCATCTAGAAAGATTTTCGCCTTATCGATTGTATTTATCAACAGTGTGCATCCAAGATAAAGTATACAGTACAGTATATGGAATATGCGATTAGCAAACACGGCATTTAGAAAGAGATTCCTGGAATTCAAGTACATATTAGCCCCAAACGCAAAATGTGCCCGTGTTGTAATAATAGTACTGTCGGTATTCACATTGAAGATAAAAAAAAAAGATTATTGGCCATAACATAAGAAGCATAGTATGTGCGAGAACTTTATGAACCTCCTCGTGCGTACAATAATCGCACAAAAACATTTACCAAAGCCACCATTAACTATCTTCACTACTACTACGTTTTTGAAAATGTAAGAAAAAAGTCAGATAATAGCAATAGTTAACAAAAGCTGACTCGGCGGTATTATCTGATGAATCAGAAATGAATCACATAATACATCTTCTTTGATTAGTGCTCGTTTTTGTCGGCCTCTGAGAACTCCATATCCAGATTTTTTGTGTATGATATTACCTTAAAGTAATCTCATCTTGAACACTGTGAATGAACATTCCACGAAAACCTATCCGGTGTAACACTACTCTAATATGATTTCAGAAAGCCGTTGTTTCACCGTGTGCTTCAATAATAAGTTATTGTAAAAAGCTTGGTCGATTAATATACTGTGACTAAAGAGTATGTAAAGATAAGAGCTACATTTAATTAAACTCATAATTACAATGAGCTTCACGTTGGCTTAGACTAATAATATTTATTAGTTGTGAACCCACCGAATCTAACGCTTTTTAGCAGGTACAAGTATCCCACCGCCCCTAGCATACAGGTTTCTAATCGTTTTTTTATTATCTGCAAGACTCGTCTCTCCGTGTTATTTGGGTGTGTAATCGAATTAGAAAAATTGTTATTACGCATGCTGCAGTTAGTCCTCAAAATTAAAGAATTAAAAGAATTAAAATCTGTATTAATCAGTATCATCGTGTCGCATCTGCAACAATAAAAAAACAATACAGCGGTGGGATACCTATGCCCGCTACTGTAACTATTCAAGAGGTCAGTTTTTCTATTTTATTACTGCATGCGGATGCCACTTTTTCCTAACTCGCGAACTACAGTATTCCAATCTAAATTCTTTGTGACAATCGAAGTTAAGAGGCAGCTAATCAGTATCGAGAGTTGCATATACAAGATCGAACGTAAAAGTCGTGAGTATAGAAACCCACTTTAAGATCACTAATCGATAATTATAGGTTTGGCGGAGTAGAGGTATTGCCAATTCATTTGAAAAAGGTTAACTGCTGCCAATCGCTCTCCCATGGTAATTGGCTTGACTATCTTCACACAGTAACATGATTGGACATTTCGTAATGCAAGTAAGTGCATGCTGAAGCTTGGTCCCTTGGTCTCACTGTTGCTCAGAAATAATACCAAGTGTTTGTATTCGGTAAATGAATGGACAAAAGTGACGCTATAATAATAGGTGATACTCAGTCGCTTGATTTTCAGCAGATAAATTATTTCCCGTGTAAAATAATGCAAATAGTATTAAGTATACATTGCATTGATTGTTGTAATGGTTATATTGCTTACTCAAATGATTACCCGGAGATGATAATGATTGGATAATCGGAATCACTCAAGAGCCATCTACTTGGGAATATTATTTGGTTTTCTACCATAAAAACGTCCAATATTGAACAGAATTATACAACGTTATGGATGTGGATATATGCGGTATGCCGACTTTTATGAACTCAAAGAGATCAAATTTTAAGATCAGATTCGGTGGTTATGGAACGGTTTATACAATACTGCCAAATATAAAAAGTATTTAGAAAAATGTATGCGAGAAAAAACTGTTGTACTAAAGCGCCTTAAGAGAGCTATGATCAGACGCCGGAATTATTTACTAACGAGGATAAGCAATCCTTGGCAGTATCAATTAAAGGCATATTTAATCTGACTCTGTATTATTTAATAGTTCAGAAATCGTAAACGCAAGTATTCATTCTATGGAGTCACACAAGTACCAAAAGAGTACATGATTGCTATGCAGTCTTGTCTTATCTGGATCAAAATATTAAAATTGACGTAGAGATTAAATAATACATTGTGTGTTGTGATGGAAACATAGTTTTGCAGGACAGCACGTGTGAGATAGAATCCTACATATGCGATATTGTGAGTAGACTACGACCAACGAAACGTGGGGTGGTCGAAAAGTCTTGCGCGTCTAAATTTATTTCGACTAATCCAATAAATAACCTACAAAACTATTATGACATTCCTTCAAAGTACTCTCCCTCTACCTCTATACATTTTTTCAGCCGATTCCGCCACGAATCAAATGACTTGTAATATTCCTCTTTAGGGACATTCTCAACGATTGCCTGAATGGCACGTGACAAGTTTTCGACATTATCGAAACTTCTTCCACCCAGTTCTTTCTTGATTCCGGGGAATAAGTAAAGTCACAAGGAGCTAGATCTGGACTATATGGAGGATGGGGAAGAAGTTTAACTCGTTCTTCCCTGAGATATTCGGTGACAGCTGCTGACTTGTGTGGCGCAACATTGTCATGATGCAACATGACATCTTTTACGGTATTTCTCCATAAAATTCGAAAAAACTTTGGGCAAAATTTGTTTTCTATAAAGTTCACCATTAACCGTCCTGCCTTTCTCAACAACAATTCTGGCTATTACGCCATCCACAGTATAGAAAAAGCAAAACATTCTCTTTTCGAATTTTGCGCAGTCCTAACAATCTGCAGTCTATTTCTAACCAAACCTTATTGCTTTCTTTGCTCGAAACGGTGAAGAAATACATCCATGTTTCATCCCCAGTAATGATGTTATTATAGCCTTTTTTGAGTACTTCCAACAATTGCTTCGAAATTTCCACTCGTTTTTTTTTATGGTCTGCCGAAGGCTTGTGAGGAATCCATTTTGCACAGACTTTGTGCAGGTTGAGTTCATTATGTAAAATATAAGCAATTCTATCATGCGAAATACTATAATCGGGAATTTACCATCCATGTCGCACAACCTGCCAGGTCGAATATTATGGGGGTTATCAGTAGATCCTCCCTGTTTAATTCAGTTGTGTTCAATTCTCTATAATCTCCACTCTCTACAATCACCCACCCATTATACACATATTTGATTAATCCCTAGCTTCTTTATCATCTCTCATGTACTTTCGTAGATAATGTTAAGACTAGCTCTAGCGTGAAAATATCTTAAACGGTATTATTATCATATTATGTATTCAAATTGTTAATATCGATATTAGACATTTGTGGGAAAGCTTAAATCAATATCATAAACGAGCTAGGATTCGAATCCAAGGCGCAATCAAAGAAAATGTTATTATCAAGCGTCAGTCTGCGCTAGTTTATCGATTCAGTTAAATGGAACATCGACCAATATTATCCAAACAGTACGATATGCGTCAAATAAATATCGCTAGTACTAGAAACACAAGTTATGTTGTTAGAAATCAATTATTTGTACTCGATACCATTGAATCATACGATTAAATTGTATTACAATTAAGAATTGACATTGGGTGAATTTGAACTTTCGATGTAAAATCCGGAAGCTGAATTCAATCGATATTGAGCAAAGATTAAAATAAATCATACGATTAAAACGCATCGCACATTAAATCATACGATTAACTTGTATTACTATTAAAGAATCGACATTGGGTGGATTTGAACTTTCGATGTAAAACCCGGAAGCTGAATTCAATCAATATTGAGCAAAGATTAAAATAAATCATACGATTAAAAACGCATCGCACATTAGATCATACGATTAACTTGTATTACTATTAAAGAATTGACATTGGGTGAATTTGAACTTTCGATGTAAAACCCGGAAGCTGAATTCAATCGATATTGAGCAAAGATTAAAATAAACCATACGATTAAAAACGCATCGCACATTAGATCATACGATTAACTTGTATTACTATTAAAGAATTGACATTGGGTGAA
>CAJVPI010000334.1:0-34826 GCA_910592345.1 Paraglomus brasilianum
ACGCATTCAATCGAATACAGTATATACGAGGCGAGGCAACAAAAAAAGTTAACAGATTTTTTCATCAAAGAGAGAGAGAACCACAATTCATAAGAAGTGAACAAATTGGTTTAGTTTATATGGAGAAAGAAATAAAGAGATTTTTATTATAAAGTTTAAGATTTTATTCGAGACATAAGTATCGTATATAATATCATTACATATTTAAAACCCTATGATATCCAACCCCGCATATATCAACGAAATTGGCCGGTCCCGTGGGGTGGATATTAGAGAGAGTTCACTGTATTAACTTTGATTATATACGAGTCGCACAAACGTAGGTCCTTCAAGTCACTCTCACATAGTAATCGTACCTCTCTTGGCAACACACTTGCTTTGCAATTAACCTAGTGCCCAATAGTGATATTTATCGATATCCTTGTCATTTTATTAAGAGTTATCGATCCTGAAATAAATACCCTCGCGACCGTTGATTACGAAATCATCTACCAAACGGAACATTAAATTTGTGTAACTTTTAGTCGAGTAATTTAAATTTAGCTTTTCGGTAACCAATAATAATAAAAGTTGGTTATATAGAAAGCATTTGGCAAATGTAGGGGGCGACCGGTGACTGCCGAATACACCGTTCGATTTCTCAGCGAAGAAGCAAGATATTCTTTATAAATATAATAGCAGTTTTTTGTGCTTCAAATGAGTGTAAATTTATGTAAACTATGTGAATTAACTTTTAAATATTCGAGTTGCATAACCTAATCTAACGTTTTTGTAGGATAAAAGTCGGTACTAGGTAAATCCGTACTTTTACTATCTAACATATTAAGTCAGAAAGGTACTGATTACTGATTTATTATTTAATAGGGGATGCGATCACCATTGTTTTCTATAATTAATTTATATCGATGCTTCATCGAATCTATTTAAATTGATTAGGACGGAATTTGGAATATTGTCACACTTTTCAGTCATAAACTGTTCTAATTCCTTACAGTTCCTTGGTTTACGCCTTCCCACATTTGTTTAACTATGTTCCAAAGGTTTTCAATAGGATTAAGGTCAGGACTGTTGGAGAGCCAGTCCAACACCATTGGAACATTGCAATACGAGAGGTATGCTTAGGACCGTTATCTTGTTAGCGCATCTGCCTCCCAACAGTCCTCTTATTTCTGGGAGGTGTTGTTCTAATATTCCAACATAGAAATTCGCATCCATAATGTTGCTGAAGCAAAAGAGACTAGTCTTCCCTTTTGCACAAAAACCACTCCATTGGGCGTATTGGCCTTGCACTTTTATGCCAGCGTGTAATTGTGTTACGAAACAATTGGAAGGATGTTTCGTCAGTGAAAACTGTTTGTTTCCAATTGTCATTTAAATGTTTGTTGGCCCATATTACCCGATTTTCTTTATGAACCTTTGTCAGCATGGGAGTGGTAAGAGAAAGGCTGTTTTTGTAACTATGTTCAGCCAAATGCCGTCCTACAGTTATGCGAGAGACCACAATTCCTTCATCTTTCAATTTACTGGCAATTAATTTAGTAGAAATAGTCGGGTTTCTTCGAACATACTGGCCAGTTCTGCGAGCATTAATAACGGCTGTAGTTCTTTTACGACCATTTCCCCCTCTGTGCTTTACATTTCCTTTTTTTCTGATTTTTTTTTTAGGTTGCAATATATTGTTCTAATTGGAATGTTGGTCAATGATTTTACTCTGGGGGCTTCCCGTATTCCTTTCTCCCAATAATATAATATCGTTTGTCGTTGTATTTAGTTAATGGATTGCGACATTTTACACTTTTGTTTTGGGAAAGCACGAAGTAAGTTGAAAATAGTCAGTTTGGAATGATAGTCCATTACATAAGATCCATTCATTACGCGTTTATTTTAAAAACTGGTCGAGTTACGTACATGCAGATTATTTCTAAATTTTCTTTGAACACCACTGCATGTTGCCCATAATGTGTGCTAAATTTAGTACTAATTTTACGGTAATTACGTTGCTTGTTATGCCAATGTTTTTATTTAATGGGGTGTCGGTGGCTTTTGAGACGAGATTGTATCTCATATAATTACAGTATTCCAGGCAATTCAAGGACGGAAATTCATTAGTTGATGTCTATATGATAAGAGAAATATTTACACGACTAGTGCAACATAAAATTTATGCTACTTACTTGAATAGACATAATTTATGTTTGGTGTACTACATTGAAAACGCTTTTTTCACACGCGACCGACGATGCAAGAATTGTGGCCGCACATTGTCATGCTTATTAATATTTAAACTTTTTATAACTCTGATGTCTGGGAGATTGTTGTATTCAATTCTGCCAGTGGGAAAGCGATTTGTTCAGACCGAATCTCAGCTCGGACTAATGCGCTTTACTGCTGTAGTAATTTGCTTAAGATTGAACTAGAACTAACGACTATTTTTATTACTTGACATGCACTACTTAATTCTATTCATATATAAATTTGCGTCTTGTCGGTCTTTGTCAAATTTCAGCAATTGAATATCCAATAAAGTCATTTACTAACAAGACGTCCAATTATTTAAGACGACAACAAATTGGTTCTTAACTAATAAGAGAGATTTTATTTGGGAATAATATAAGTCGGTAGTTGGCCTTTTTGTTTCTTGGCACTTATGGATAAAGGTTTTCGTCGCACAAAAAGCTTTTGTCGATTTGCGTAATCGTTGAAACTAATTGTTATTATTGACGTCGTTATAAAACACTTTATGTGATCTAAACTATTGGCATATATAAATTACTCAAACTTTAAACTTGAGGATTTTGACGATGGGAAATGCATACTTTTTTAGTAAACTATAATCATTCTGCGCGATTCTGTAATAATTCGCGATTTAAGATTTGTAAATTGTCATCTGATTCTCAAATAATTGGAAGATAAGTAGCTTGTGGTTTAGCACAGAAAAGGCGGTTAATTAGTTAATTACAGTGTGCAATACCCCTGTATATGGGAGTGCGACGTACGAATATTACGCTAAACCCCCTGTTGAGAATGTCACTAGAAATAACAGCAACATTTTCAAAATAAATTTGCAGCTTGCGGAAGTACTGCACCGGCTTTCTTAAATATTTATCGTACAATACCTTTATTATTATTAATAATCAACCCCTTTTTTGTTCTTCTCACTAAAGACGGTAACAATATTCACACATGCCAATATTTTTGTTCTAAGTTTACACGATGCCCACGTAATGTTTTCACACGTTTGGAGGAATGAACGCAATCTATTTTATTTTTAGGCAGAAGAAAAAAAAATCACGACTTGCACATTTACAATTGTTTCACAACTAATAATGTCTTAACTACAAATACTGTATAGTGTAAAAGCCGGAGTTCCTTTGCCCGCCCCACCAACAATCGTCATTATCGTTCTCATTATTATTATTGTCCAAAATTAAATTTATGCCATAATAAAATTCAATGAAGTAGTCGTGGTCATTTCTAGTAGTAGCAGTAATATGTGGCAGACTGAGAACACTTCCCCCACACATGTTTTTGTAAACCAAGAAGGTAAATTCAATCTAGCTGGTTTCGATTAGAACAAATAGATTATTATCTAAAACTACGTACGTACCAATCTTTTAATTCAGTTTTGAAAACCAATACTTTGTTTTATATTTGCATACTCGCATCAACTAGTAGGAGCTGTACGGTTTTCTTCGAATACACACGTAGAACAGAATTTCACGTAAAAATATGATCGCTCACTTGCAAATGATACGGCTCATAAACGTACACATGCTTAACAATACGATTATTTATTTGACTGTAGCAAGAAATACAGAACCTTCGTACCATTATGCATAATATTGGCTTTAAATGTCTATATTATAAAAATGTCTCAAAACAATGAATGTGTGAGTATTTACAACTGACAATTAAAAACTTGCCTCTGAGATTAGTATTATCAACTGTCTTAATACACAGTATACCAAAAATAAAGTCCATCCTAGCATTTTTGGCATCAAGAACAAAAAATGAAAAAGCATGTTATAATGTACAATCATGAACTGAATACCTTCTATCATAACACCCGGTATTACTTCTATTTATCTGTCATAACATCTTTCCATTAACAAACCTCACTAATCAATTCACTTTACCAGCTCATTACAAAAACCATCAAACTACTTCCACCTACTCACACAATAATAATCCTAACCACTATCTCTGTTCAGTCTTTTGGCAAAAGCTATGGCAAACGAACTAACATTATATTCGTCCAACTGGTCACCATCCGCCAATAACTTGTTAAACACCGGGACCATCTTCTCATGCAACGACGCCAGCTTTGTCCTCATATGCCTAACATCTTCCTGAATGTCTCTCAGATCGCTACGCTTCCTATCCACCAGACGTCTCAGATTATCGCCATGCTCCGCCATTTCTTCTTTTTTGACTGCGAGGTTACGTTCATATTGAACAACAGTTTTAAATTCTTGTTCTTGTTCTTTGATCGTTCGAAGCGATTAATAAATGTGTGTACGGACGTAGAAATAAGATAAAGGTGAGATTACAAAATAATATAGGGAATATTACGTGATAAAAGATATTAGCAAACATTGGAAGAGGTTCAAAAAAGTCCCTCTGCTCTTTACCCTCATGGAATTTGTTGAACACATCGGAAAAGACTGGGAATGGTATCAATATCTTTTTCAACGGATACGCTGTGATTTCAAAAATAAGTTAAATTCAAAGCCGGGAAGTGTTAATGAATCTGTTAATTAAATATGAAAGCAACGATATAACCACAATAAACCATACTTGGTGCGAAAAATCCCACAGAAGGTGACGAGCAATTCTACAAAGATTCGGACGAAAACGAAATCAATACTCTAAACCGTAAACGAAGCCGTTCTCCATCTAGTAAATACCTTAGGCTCACCTGGTGAAGTTTTGGAATTGGTACTTCCGACGGCTCATCGGAGTTATCTTGATTACTTCTCGACCGAAGGGCATGTCGTGGAGTAGGCATTCGCTTTGTGCTCCCTACACTTCATAAAGTTTAGATCAATCACTCCTGACGCACCTCAGAGAGAGAAAAAGTAAATAGACACGAGAACTAAGCTGACCTCGTGGCCGTCCTCTACCACGACCGCGACCACGAACACGACCACGACCACGAACACGACCACGACCCCGACCACGACCACGACCGCGCGTTGAAGTCGAGCGAGGGGAAGTTGGAGCAGAAGAGGTAGGATTATCAGCAGCATCATCTGCATTACTATCCGCGCTATTGTCTGCATAGTCAATATAAGATTCTTTGTCTGTTTGCGGGACGCGGAAGTGAGTCGTGATGGCGAAAATAAGGTTAGGTGCATTGGAGCTTACCGCTAGATTCGTCCGCGGAGGGTTCGCTAGTGTCAATAGGTTCGGCACCATTAGGAACAAAGTCGTCGTCGGAATCTTCACTGTCGAGTAGTTCCGTTCTTAACCAGCCTTCGTTCATTTTATTATTATTATTATGCATTAAGGAATGTAAATATATCTTTATTGAGAACCGACAAAACAAAAAATGAAAATCATGCCGGGGAAATTCGAGTCACGTGCATGATACCATTCCGAATAAGTTGTTATACACGTGGTACAAAGATATAAGGAGGAGCGAAGGCGGAATCTTTACTAAAATAGAAATCGACAAATTAATTGTCATTATATCAACCAATAGACATCCACTATATCATATTGAATATGGAGTTTGACATGATTTAGATGTGAATTTTTAAAAAAAAAATGCTCGGATTCTGGAGGAGATCGTATGAAGTGCTAAAAACAGAGAGCGTAAAAGGTAGCCGGTAACTGTCTTCAATGATAATAAGTTGCATAAGTTATATTATGACAGTACTAACATGTAATTGCATATTTTCTAATAGCTGTCAAGGGAACTGCGCTAACATGGCAGAAAGAACTACCAATGCTCCAGCTAAATACTAAAGAAGATCTTCAGAAGTGGGTCGTTGGGAGCGACAAAGACATTGGAGGTAAGGTTCACTTTGCTCACGTCATTTCTTATGTTATTTCTTACGTTATTTTAACGGCCCAATTTTTTAATGACAGGTAATTCAGACGCGAAGCTAGAGATAACGCCTGAAAATGTTTGTAGGTTTTACGGTAATGTTTGTAAGGATTTACCTCCAATTGCTTCTGAACAAGCCGCTAGTGGGTATGCGGGAATGAGATCAAAGGTATGGAATTTTTCGTTCCAAGCAAAATTAAAGTCTACAGAGTAACTCAACTTGCTGATTGATGCTAGGTTCGCGGGCTAACGGTATTTGGTACACCCAATTGGGATACTTCGATGTTCCGTTTTCTTGCTCTCAGGGTGAGAGGAGACAATAAGAAATATTTTGTAAACATGCAGACAGAAGGTGTGCATCCAGCTGATCTGTGGCAGCATAGATTATTTTTGAGAAATCCGGGGCAATGGGAAGTTGTCATGGTATGATGGTTAAATTAATAATCTGCAAAGCTGGACGACAAAAGATAGTTGACGCAAGCCAAGATAACACCGTTTATAATGCCACCAACAGCAACACTGAACAGCACTAGTCATTATCATATAGATTCCTTTCCGGGACTTCATATTAACACGAAAGGGAATTATACTGGAACCTCAGATTGAAATGAATCGCGAGAAAGTCAAGACTGTTGGGTTTTCTCTTTTAGCACAATCTGGACCATTCAGTCTTGAGATAGATTATATCACAGCTATAAATACCGAGGAAACCGAGGGTAAGGGGGTGTATATGGTAATATTCTGTTGGCAGAAAGACACTGTTTCACCTTTTTTTTTTTTTTAAAAAAAACAAAACAAAACAGGTGATTGGCCTCGCATAACAAAGCCGAAGAAAGATAAAGAGAAGGCTCAAATTGAAGCTGCGTTATGACACAGCCTTTGAGAACTGTACAGTGATCTTTCCAATCGATACAAAACTATAAAGCGTCGATCTAGATACGAGAAAACTATCAATACAACCAGTGTAGAAGGATTGGCTAATAGTATTGGTATTTTATAAAATGGAGTAACCTCTAAAAAAATTTACATTAATAAATACCGTAACAATGGTTTTGGGAATGCAGCGCAGACATACATATACAACGTATCTTGAGGATTTGTCATTAAAATGAAAATAACAACTATAAGATATAATTCTAGGATTTTGTTATAATGATCATGTCCGCTCCCAATATTTCCTCCTCAATCAATATTGATCAATGTACGCCTCTTTACTCTTACATCGCTGTTATTCTCCTCGTTTGCATCCTTTGCTTCCTCCTCAATCTTCTCTAAGAATTCTTGTAATCCTCCAGGAATCTCTTGCATCTGTACACTTGGTGCTCCCTCCAAATATCTCAATTGTTCTGATATAGTGGTCTTTATCCTTCCCAAATCATTTTTTGTATTTTGATTATCCATCTTACGCACTAAATCCGGATGCAATTTAAAATCGGGCATAAACACTGGCAACCATCTGCTATTCGCCGGTATCTCGTCTGGTAACTCAGCATCAACCAAAATACTCGTCTCATAGGTCCAGCATCTAGCAACGTTCTGAATAGTATACCCGCCGCCGCCAAGCACTAGCAATGGCAATCCCCAAGATTTGATAAACCGTACACACTCTCCGTGAGCCCTAATTGACAAATTGAATGCTCCGAGTCTGTCGAGCCCTAATGAATCTGCGCCACATTGAAGCACAACTGTTGATGGTTTATAACGTTCATTGACTTGGGTCATCACATCTTTGAAAAGCGTCACATAGCTGTCATCATCGACTCCGTCTTTGAGGGGAACATTGACGCAAAAGTATTTACCGAGACCACAACCTATTTCATTGAGGTCGCCAGTACCGGGAAAATACTCGCCGTCGTATTTGTGAAAAGAAACCGTCATTACGCGGTCTGTTGTGTAGAAAGCTTCTTGAACGCCATCTCCGTGGTGAATATCAATGTCAATGTATAACACGCGTGGATAATATCTGGGATATAATAAAATGGCAATAGACGATAAATAAACGGAAATATATTTTATCAAGTACAGATATCTGTTACAATTCAAGACATTCTATCCAAACATGTATATATGCTTTTCATATTCCACAAATCTCCTCACCTTAACAAATGTCTAATGGCCAACACAATATCGTTGATATAACAAAAGCCCGAAGCTTCATAACTCTTAGCATGGTGCAGTCCACCACTCCAATTAACACAAATATCTGCTTGCCCCTGACACAGTTTATTAGCAGCGGCAATCGAGGATCCAGAATAAATGCGACAGAAATCATACAACCCATCGAATAACGGGCAATCGTCGCTTACGTTATATCTATGCTGATAGACATTTTGATCAGGGCACGTATAAGCAACAGAAGAAGCTCTACGGGTAGAAGGATCATGTAACTGAGTAAGGGAAATGAACACACAAAAGATAAAGATAATAGATCACCCACACGTTACGGCAAACCTCTTGAGAAACTCTATGTAATCTGCTTCATGAAATTCCAAGAGCTGTTCTTCAGTAGCCATCGGGGGACAGTAAACTTCCATGCGTTTGTGAAGTTCATAGTTAATAACGAGATCGTTTGTTAAAGTGAGACGATGGGGTTTCATCGGATGGCCTTTCTAAATCAGTAGACGGCAAAATCTGATCAAACTGTCTCATGATAAAGAGAAACAAAAGAGTAAGCGTAAATTTAGGGCAACTTACTCCTTGCCATACTCCATAATGAAAGCTCCCAGCGTCTTTATGATGGAAGTAAGCGACTTTCGGTTTGGAATGTGCTTGCATTGAACTTTTGGAAACAGAAATGGCGCGTTTTCTTATTTAAGATTTCATCCAATTGTGGCTAATGCAGATGACGAAAGTTGCTAACGGCCGTTGTACAAGGCTTGATTTGGAGAGGTTTGGTAAATTTGATGGCCAACTTATTTAGCTCCCGTGATTACCATACGCAAACATATAAATACAAGCTATATTTCACGCTTACGTTCTGTTTCGTTATATTACACACTAAAAAAATTGATATATGCTCAACTTGCTGACTATGAAGAATTCAGCTTTTTAAGTTGGCAGGGAAGGCGGAGAATCGGTTGTAATGGCCATTGAAGGCGTTGAGAAGGTTTACACGCAGGAATGGTACAATTGCTGACGAATATTATCTGTGAAAGTTGCGAATCGAGTCAAATCGACAGAATTTCTAAAATTGATCATTTTGTGCGTTAAAATATCGACTGTATTATCTGCATTTGTTGCGTTTGGTCGAATAATAGTGTATCCAGAATTTGACATCACAATGCCAATGACATATCAATATGAAGGCCTATTATAAATATTATTTAGTACTATATAATAACAATAATAATAACAGTAATAGTAACAAGAAGTCATGAAATTCTACACTACCAATTGGACTGTTGTGGATAACAAATGTGGCTTCACCTAGGGATGTGATGATATCAATGCCTCCATTTCTACTGAATATTTTAATCCATGATTCTAAAAAGTTAAAGTCAGAAGGGCACTCCTCTGAAGACTTCTGATGCTATTGCAATCAGTCAGAGTTTCCTCATCAGGCCTGGAGTAATAAAAAGATTTAATGAGTATTGTGTCATCATAGTCAAGAACCATTGAAGAACATTCACAGCAGGCCGTCCACTGTACGCTGGATACCGACTGGTAACTTTCGCAAGCTGCGGCCACGACGCGCTTTCAATTCAAATAGTCTATGTATCCTATTCACCACAACCTGGCACCCTGGCTCGGCGGCTTTTCAATTACGAAGAAAAGAACATTCATAACAGATTCAAAGACTACAGATGTATCCTATTCACCACAACCCGGCACCCAGATGGGTACTTAATTCGGGGAATATCTTGATGTAAGGAGGGTACTCTGTATTCTCTTTATGCCTAATTGGTAGTGTACATATATGCGAAATTGGTTTGCAGCATTCTCGTCAGCGAAACATTGCGGCAAGAAACAACATTAGTTCGCAGAGCACGACTGAGTAATAATCGGGAGTAACTAATACTTGAGAATTTATGGTAGACTACATATTTTCCTCAGGTACCTTATTGCAAATAAATTAGGGGTACTTTGCATGCGATCATTGTTTATAATATCCTGGATATTTTACTATTACTTATTTCTTTATAAAATCAGGCCTCAAAACTGCTGAGGGATATTTAACACTTTAGTCAGAGAAATACAGTACTCATTTATTAGAAAGGAATGTTAATTGGTCATTATTAATTGGTCATTAAAGGAACTTTAAGTGAACATGAAGGATATCGGAAAGTCGCGTTTCTTATATATCTAATCGACCGACTTGGCAGCCTTACCTCGAAATCCTTGTGATACCATCGGAGTTACGCAATAAATTACGTCATCATTTAATATCACCTTTTGGGGCGGCTGCAGCTGCCTACCTGCTTCAAACAAGTTTCTCCAATGTCTTCTCTTTGTCAACAGGCTCGTCTCCGGATGATTCGCAGTCAGCGCAGTACGCGATGAATGTTATTACGTTCATGTATGCGAATGAGTTGAAGGAAACAGAAAAAATGGAAGAAACTCGAGGCTTTGATCACTTGACAAAGTTCATCACGTATTACATGTTTCCCTGCTATCCTGTAAGGAGTAAACACGTTTAGTACATACTGATACCATAGTTTGTGATCTTGTGTGAGACACTTGACCAATTGTGTTTCATATCAATGACGGAAACAGTATTATGAGACAATAAAAGAAGTGCTTAACGGAATACGTCATGGCCAGTAATTTATGGGGTGGTTAGTGGGCGTTTGGTTTGCAGCATGTCAAACCTCGGCTAGAGCCTTGAGCCCCTGAAAGATGCCATTCAACATTGTTGATTATGCATGTGTAACGACGATAATGCAGTGTACAAGACTGTGTGTCAGAAATGCGACAGTCAGACAATGTCCGTGGGTATGTATGCAGTATGATCGATTGAGATGTCTCTTATATCACGTGATAAAAATAAAAAGCAGTAAAAACAGAGTGAAAATACCAAGCAACCGACCAATTGAAACCATCACATTGAATTGTCGCAATATTAACGTTTTTGCGTGCAATAGACGTTCGTTACGCTTAATCTTTTGCTACAATCTCTAACATTTGGCTTTCCCCTCTTTTTTTTTTTTTTACAGTGTGCGCCTTTCTGTGACGACCTTGAATATTCCTTATCCGGAAGTCAGAAAGATTGCATTCGCATACTCGCATACAACGTACATTTAATATGAATAAACTCAGCAGACAAATATTTTAATATTTATAGGACAAGACAACGCATCGTTGACCAACTCGGGTGAGACGTTATGTCGACACATTTCTCTTTTCATTCTTTCTCACACTCTCGTATTTGTTATAGTTCAGATTGTATTTTTTCTTTCCACATTTACCGCAACCATTCAAGATCGATTATTCAATCTCTTAACGAGGCAATAGACAACGTGCAGAATACGCCTCAAATTAAGCGAGCGCGACGGGTCTATAAACCTGTTTATATACTAAAATGATACTAAACTGATAGGAACAAATAAACAAACGAAATATAAATACAAAATAGAGTGAACAGTGGAAAATAAGGCATTTGACGAGATACAACATAGGACTAAAACGGGACGAACAGTAATTAATATATACTAAGTAATTACTACGTTCTAGACGCACACCATTCTCAAAATATATACCAAAATACCCGCCTAATTACGGTTGGAAAACCAGTTTTTAAACCAGTTTTTTTTTGTTCTCATTGTACTCGCTGCCGCCATCAAAATTTAAGCTCTACTGTAGCTATCCATTATTACCAAAACATTATTTTGCTTTGCATTCTGCACTAGACTCTCTCGCGAAAGCCACTTGCCCAAAACCAAATAACTGTCGCAAGTAAATATCAGCACAAAAATGGACTCATGGGTAAACGTAGGCAATAGTATCAGTGGCAACGATGATGATGACGAGGAAGTCTATGCCGAAGATATCAACATATCCTCAAGCCCAACGCCAATTCCCATACCTTCTAATCCCCGAAAACAAGTACCCAGTACAGCACCACTTCGCACTTTGCAACACACAATTGCTCGTCTACCTCCCGACTCTCACGTATCACACCCACTGCAGAGCACTACTAATAACGCACAACCTGAAACGTTTTCACGCGGAACACCCTCCACACCCTCCACACCCTCCTATTCATACACTCATTCACAGTTCTCAACATCTCCGTCGACAGTGTCGTCTTATGTCAGCTCTTCTTATTTTTCCTCCCGGCCCATATCTCAAATAACTAATTATACAGCTTATTCTAACTCGCCGGTCGGAACTCCGAATTCAGTAGGAAATATAATCCTGAGTGAAGGTAATCTAGCAACAGGAGCAACTACGACAGAAGCAAACACACCACCACACTGGAATAAGGGACCGCAATCACAGCGCTCGGTGACTTCTTTGAAAAGATTAAATAGTGGAATAGAACGCTTAAAGATAGTCTTAGAAGAAGGTACGCCCGAAGCTGAAGGTCATACCGAAAGTACAGGTTCCACCGAAGCAATTAATATAACATCCAACAGTACAAACACAACAAACGCAACAAACACCACCAACATTACCAACGTTGATAACACTGCAAGTCTACGCCGTCACCACTCACCAACGTTTACCTCTCCATCCTCACGTAGACCACACCGCCCATCCGCTCCGTCTCCATTAAATCCCCACTCTGCCTCTCTTTCATCTTCTTACTCTCCTTCGTCTTCATTCTCCGATCGTTCAATTCATCGCCTCAACCGCCGTCCATCCTCGCCAACAAAGCCTTTATATCTTGATCATTACAACCACGCAACAAAAGTAAAGCCGGCGACTGCAACGGTATTTGAAACTCGATCGTTACGCAAGAGACCATCTAAAGACAACACGAGTGTTGAACGAACAAATTCAATGAAAGGGTCGAGTTTTTCGGAGGTTGAGAATATGGAAGGCAACAATGAAACGGGAAAGGAAGGCAACGGAGTATCAACAAATGAAAAAATTAAGGATTTAGACCAAGATCAAACTTTCACTCTTATCCCTAAACGAACTTCTTCTCGTGTCAAAGCCGTGAATTCTACGAGCTCACCTTCAGCTACGTCAACTGCAGTTGATGTAAAATCTGATACCGTTCTCGCATCCGACTCTAATTCACTCGGTAACTTTCGCTCATCTTTATCCAAAACGGCTGTCACACAAAACGTGTTTCGAGGCAGGTCCTCGGGAAGTGCGTCCCCTATTCCGGATGATATAACAATTGCACCAATTCCTGAGCTTGATGATATTCGTGGAACATATAATCATTACAAGTACACTGAGCCTAAAGATTTGGCCATGTATCAATATGCTGGTCGTGTTGACAGGTTAGAATCGATTTACTTTCGAAAGCGTGGTAATGAGTAACAGAATTGGAATATCGAGCAATCATACATTCTGTACAAATTCTACACTTTTCTGATTACATGGTAACTGTGTGTTATTGCTTGTTAACTAATTATTTTATTTGACGTGATGGATAGATTCGGCTTCATTATCTCGGGCGAAGACGAAGCTGCAATGCTGGAAATTGACAAAAGGTTGGTCTATGAATCTTTGCGAAGTTTTGTTTATTTTTAAGGAAACCTAGCAAGGCATTAGAGCAACATTAATATGGTATTCGTTTTTGACGAGTCAACGGATATATATTAGACTGTGAATAGCTCTATTTATCGAGACAATACACATTGATCTGCAGGTACGAACTAAGAGAGTGCAAAAGATCGTTAAAATGGGCCCGTTGGTTAGCAACTACCAAATACATCCAACATTCTGGGAAGTATGGGTCAACGTCTTATGTCTTTCCATCCAATAAGAAGGTAAATATTATACTATATTTCTGATATCCTCGAAGAAAACACGTTACGACGACTCTCAATTTGACTTTTTTTTTGTCATTCGTTCCTATTCATTTTACTTCCATCTATACAGTTCTCGGCTCGAATACAGAAGGGCATTCCAGACTCGTGGAGGAATCTCGTTTGGTATTATCTTGTTGCAAATGGAGCTGATGCTGAATTTGATGAGACTTTGGCGAAGACTTATCACGTAAGTACTGATTGCAATGTATTTTATTGATGCAAGTTTCTCATAATGTGTACATACTTTCATCGTATACGTAGTGCACATGCACTCATATGTTCACCTTCACGTTCTCCCTCTCATAGACGCTTCTTTTGTTAAATTCACCCCACGAGAGACAAATAGATTTGGACGTCCCTCGAACAACGCCCAGTCATATTATGTTTATGACACGCTATGGCCCTGGGTAAGAATATATGATAGACTAGAAGTATTGAAAGAGGCAGGGGATGAGGAGATGGGTGATATAGTGATATATTGAAGTGCTAATCATGAGCTGAATTTTGTGCATACTTATTATTAGGCAGCAAGCATTGTTCAATGTTCTGAGGGCATTCTCTGTTCATGATAAGCAAGTTGGATATTGTCAAGGCATGGCTGCTGTATGCGCCATCTTGCTGATGTATTATCCTGAGGAGGTATGATTCGATGTATTGCTTTGAATTGCCGTAACTAGATTCTATATTTACATCACTCACCTATGATATGTTCTACCTTTAGACTGCGTTCATCATGCTTATCAAACTATTCAACCGCTATAATCTACATCATTTATTCGTTCCTGGATTCCCTGCTTTACTGGAGAGCTTCTATGTTCAGGAACAATTAATGAATACATATATTCCAAAAATATTTGCTCATTTTGTAAGTAAAGGCCAAGTGTGAATCGTTTGTTTCATATGCAACGCACCCACACAATGTATAGTACTAAAGAATTTGTAAACACCAATCCACAGGTAAATCTCAACGTATTATCAAATGCATATGCCACCCGATGGTATATAACATTATTTGCAGGCAATGTAGTTCCTCACCACACGGTACTACGAATATGGGACTTAATGATGCTGCATGGCTTTGATGTATTGTATTTTGTGGCTATTGCAGTTTTGCAATATCATCAAGGTAACAAATAATATATAAGATGCTTAGTGTATAGTTGTGTGATTTCTGAATGAATATTGTTAACATTTGAAAATTTATACATCCATACCAGCGACCTTGCTTGCTTCCGATTTTGAGAATGTAATGAGGTTGCTCTCCAATAGCCTTGATGTCAAAGATGACGACAAACTAATATGTAACGTGAAATGTATGTATGGACGCAGAGGACGTAAGAAGCTTGTTGAAACCTTGAAAGCAGACTATAGAGCCAATGCACGGGGAAGTAACATTACTGAAGAGAAGATCTACTAACTGTCTTGGGCTTGCCATTTTAAATATGGTTATAGTTGACATGCTGATCGCTTGGACGAGCGCTGGAGTAAGCACATTGGACAATACAAACCCTCGGAAATTTATAAATACGTATTCTTACTGTCATTAATATTTAACTCAAATGTAGTCTTGTGTTTTACTCCCAATTCTTGCTTTTCCTTTTGTACACATACAATTCTCTACCAGACATTCTTTTGTAAATAATGAATTAGTGTTATGTCGGACAATGGATTTTGATTAGACTATCTATCATGACTAAGATTAATTGATAAAATTATGTAGGTTCTTATTGATTATAATTTCAGACGGCGAGTTTAGTGAAAAATAAGTTAACTAAGAATTATATTGTATACGTAAGTCAAGTATTCCAACTAATGCAAATAGATAAACGTAAATAAAAGTGTTGGCATTATTATTATCTAACAGTCAATCATATGTAATCAACATTTCAGCTTTCTTGGAGTTGCCCTATTTTTTATTGCAGAAGCAATTGGCTGAACATATTTTCCTTGTCAAACCCTTAAATGAGACAAGCTACTCACTAGTCATGGGCAATCGTTCCGAGGCTGCTTCAAGGGTATTTGGTTTCTGATATTCATTCTAATGAGTGTAGGGGATATTAGTATCATTAATGAACTGATAATGACTGAATTAACAATAGAGAAACATCTGGACTTGTTTTATATTTGATGAAAATGCAAAACAATTTTCCAGTGAATTTTTAATCACATTTCTACATTATCATGCTTATTATCTATAGAAATTGGCAAACCTAACGAGAAGCGTAGATTAACTTTTGTAGGCGCGCTCAATGGAAGATGAAACGCGTTATTAATGAACTAAACCGAATTTGAACCGAACACCTAACAATGATGCGGTATAGTAATCACGAAAAAATGGGAGTGTTTCAAGGATAAAAGCAGCAGCGCCTTAATGAATACAAAAACTCAATATAGTTATACCGGAGCATCTTCGGGTACCAAGTATAGTTTGAACTTCGCATTCACTTCTGGTGGAACATTTAAATGAAGAAAGGGAAAGCTGACATATGTTAGAGCGTAGATATTTGCTTCATCATGCAAAGGGCGCATACCTCCGATATTTAAATCGATATTGTCGGAAATCAGCCTCCGGTAGCCAATTGGGTAAATAAACACTCCAATATTAAGTTGCTGATACATTACACATGATCCGTGGTGTCAGATTATTCCTTTTATTTATATGTACAATGACACGTTGAATCACACACAATTGTGAATGGGATCGGCTTGTATTAAGGTTAATGACTTGGTTTAACGTTGGATAAAAAAAAACCGAACGAGTTTTTGGAACCAATCCCAACACTTCTTAAACTCTCCAATTCACCGTCTTATTCCTTTGCAAATCGGTTATGAAATAATATCTTCTGGCAAACATATTTACCTGTCTATGAAGGCAAGGTCACATTATCCGTTCTATTGCATGTTCTGCAGTGATGGAATTAATTATAACCTGATGGTATCAGCAATATTAAAATAGCTTTCTAGTATGCAACTGGCGCAAAAATTCGCATACCAAGATTAACTTGGTGGGATCTGAATACTTTTTAAGGGATGGGGGAGTTGATATACTGATTGACAAGAGTTTCTTTTAAATTTTACGCTATATCTTTATTATTATGACGCTTGTCTGTCTACTGGTAACCAGAGTTTCATCTCTGGCGGTAATTCATCTTCCGCATATATTCTATCTGCGAAATATATTCGTCGCAACCTACAATTAGCATGTATCTGCACTCGCAAAGTCTCCACGTAATTAGTGCTATACGCCTTACGGGTATAATCAGCCAGGTTGAACTGAATTTGATTCCATCCTTCATCCAGACGCATTGGCATAGTGCAAATGTAGGGTTTGACTTTTGTAACAGACTGTCTCGTGAAGGGAGAGAGAGAAAGAGAAAGAGAGAGAGAAATCATTCCAACTTAGTAAGCTTGCAGTACAGATATTCAAATACTTTATTGTTTTCTACCTGAAAATTTGAAGCGCGAAAACGTCGTTTGATGCCCTTATCATCCAGTATCTGTACTTCAAAGGTAAAGTACTTCTTGACATTCTTTACTATAAGAACGAGGATCGGTAGCTTAATCCCGAGTGCACGATTGAGCTGTGCAGGACAAGTTATGTACGTGTTTGCTACATTTGGTGAGGCCAATTCGATGACCACTGATTGTATATCCTCATCAGTCACTCGATTTACATGACTCTCTTCATGTTTTGAGTCAGTCTCGGTATGCCAAATTTGAAGTGGTTTATTCCTAGCAAGGCATTAAGAACTGCGCATTAGAAGTTATATAAAAAGATTTGCGGTTGATATAATGCTTGTTCATTATGACCGCGCGCTGAGCAGTATTGTTCGTTTCTCCGATAGATGTTCCTGTGTTGATTGTGTTGATTTCTAAAAATGACGGGGCGAATTTCTTGTATAAATAGATTTATGTACAATATCAATTTCGTGAGGCGTTACTGCTTAGTTATTATGCTTTATGTCATACGTTCGTTGTCTCGGCGTTGCTTTTTGTGTTGTTGATAATGCAATTTAGACTCGTTAAGGTGGTAAAAGTCCCTTACCCGATACTGTACAGAATGGAAAGAAATCCCGTCTACAAATGTACACCGGATACGTAAGAAATTGCCAACTGTGAGACGCAGTTATTAAGAGTTCTATGTACCTGAAAAATATTTCGAAACATCTTGTTGTATCTATAAGAGATTTGCGTACTTTATTTTATCATCGACACAACCATAATGGGTCATGTGATATCAAGTGCTTGAATACATATTGATTATATTGTGTAACTGGGTCAGTTCAATGAGACGCGTTGATTAAAAAAATCTTCCTTTCAATGAGGAAGAGACGGAAGCTCTTGTCATTTTTTTCATCGAAAACGACAATAAAATATCAGTAGCCCTAGCCGCACAGTCAGACGACCAAGAAGCAAAATACTTTCGAAGATTAATTGAACCTCGTATGTGCAACGCAAAAAATAGAGGATATTAAAAAACAGTTAGAAGATGCTAAAGAGCAGTTGAAGAAGGCTACAGAAGCAGATGACAAGCAGTTTGGATGGAAGAAGTAAGAAAATGAGGAGACTCATTGCGTGCAATGGCTGCTCAGACTTTTTGACTTGTGATCTGTAAACTTGGCGTGAACTAATCCTAGACGGTTATTCGCCTTCGAGTTAATCGACTATTTCCTTCCGATGGGACCAATTTGGAAGCCTAGGAGTATACTTGTATATGTTTAACGTACGTCTCATAGGCATTAAAAATATATTTCAGAGTATAAAGAACTACTCGTTTATTAAAAAGGAATATTAGTTGAACATTAAAGGAACATTAAAAAACATTAAGGAATCTAACGGAAAGTCGCGCTTCTTATATTATTCGAGATGTCAGTTCTTCTATTTTTGCTAGCGCATGTCTCCCTAACTAGCAAATTATTTACTGAATTGATGCCATACGTGTGGATGTCACTTTCGATAAATATGGACGACATGTCATCTCTGATTTAAAAACTCCAAAAATCAGATATCAGATGTAAATTACGGAAAACTACGCCATCCTTAATACATACATGGTCCTGAAAGTGGTTAGATCAAAAATTAATAGTTATGCTGCAGCAGCCTTAATCTGCGGAAAAGTGTAATGATACACCTTTGAATCGAGGGGTTAAACTTTTTTGTCTACCAGATATCCGCTCGGACCTGAGATCCTCTTTCCTTTTTCAGCGCAATCAGCATAAATTTGCTGATCTAGTTCAATGCTTATTCTCTTAAAAGTGTGATAGCGAATAGTGGAATTTGCCGTCTTTTCTTTCTTTAATATTAACAAGGTTACGTAGCATGAACGTAAAGAGGCATGTCTTTTCGGTAGTTAAAAATTAAATATAGGCCGAAGAAGACTGTTATGTTCAACTTTGTTAATACAGTTACGTTTAACACATTATCCGTTACTTTATTAAATAGTAGAGGTTGCTAAGTTGGATAATTTTAAGGATTGATGGATGTGTCAATCGTCAGCTAAATTTGAGGAGCCAAAACAGCACGCTTTAGAATGATCACTGCGAAATGCTTGTAATCGAGGTAATAGTAATTTTCTTAAATTCGTGAATTCTATCGCCTACATGACACCAAATTGCAGTTACCAATGGTCGTGTGAATCCCAATAAAAAAAACTTATTAGTATCCTCCACTTTAGTTAACTCATGATTTATTCGTATTATTGGCAATATAATTCACGTGATCTATTACTAATAACGGCGTGCATTTTGTGTAACACTATGAGAGTGTGTTGCTCTCAACTTTCTCGTCTCTATCTTTGGACCTACTTTCCCTCAACCATTATGCTTAGCCTAAAGCCGAGCGTACTCTTTTCCCTCGACAAAATAGCCAGCAGAGCCATTGCCATAGCTGGGCCAGTGTTCATAGTAATAGCTGTCGTTTTGATTACATTGGCAGTTATAGCGTATTATACCGTTATATTCCCATATGTATTTGTATGGGATAAGGACTATATATGGTCGAAAGTCCATTACTATCTTGGGTTGATATGGAGCATTTATTTAACTGTGTGTATTGCGTTTCATTATTACATGTCCATAACGACTAAACCTGGAGGTATTCTGATTGGAGGCACGGGAGATGTAAGTAGGAACAAAAGAAGTTTACTGACATATATGTTACCGGGCTGTTATAAATTTATTTATTTTACTTTATTGCTTCCTTTAGCAAAATGAAGACCCAACACTTCACGGTCTCTTCTTAGAACTGGAGGAATATCAAGAATTCCCAAAGACATGTAAAAAATGCCATCTTCCTAAACCGGAGAGAGCTCATCACTGTTCAGTATGCAAACGATGTGTGCTCCGATTTGATCATCATTGCCCATGGATAGCAAACTGTGTTGGACACTACAATCATAGGTACTTTCTCCTATTCATGACTTATCTTACGATCGCTTGCGCCTACTTTGCTACTCTTGGATGGCAACCATTTTTACAGAGTTTGGAATTTGATTACGAGGTATGTGATGATTCATCGTGCAGGCATGTGATTTAAACATAGAAAATAACTGAGGCTAATGACGTCATTTAATTCCAAAATGACATAGTGGGAATGGTGGATGCCCAGACCGTATGTGGCGCTAACATTCCTACTAGCAGTTTCCATAGGGGTGGCTTTAGGTAAGCGTGGGGCATACTATACAAGTGATCTTATTCATACCTGACCTGTGGGGGATGGGCAATGTTCACTGCGTATTAATTCTCAATCTATTATATGGTTTTACAGGAGGAATGTGCTTGTGGCATTATTATCTCGTAAGGGAATCTGAGCATTTGTCCTTTTTCAAGTTTTATTGTCCAACTCAACGTGATTACGTATAACAGGTGGTCAGTGCGCAGACGACAGTAGAGTTCTATAATAACCGATATGCAAAGAGCGAGGCAAGGCGAAGGGGAGAGGTAATATAACAAAATCAGATATGATGTAGTGCATAACCAAGTGACTTACGTTTCTCTAACGATTGAATGCAGGTGTTTGTCAATCCATATAGCCTTGGCGCTGTTAATAATTTAAAGCAATTCTTTAATGTCGGCCGAAACTAGTAAGTCCTTAGACAATGTAATATTGTTGGCCTTGTGTGAACATCTTAATGCGTTGGATATTACTAACAAATTTCTTATCACAATTTTACTCATCATAGTAAATAGTAAGTATAATTAACAGAACTATAGAAAGAACGCATACGGTCACGTATTTGTATTCAGTTGCGGTTTACCATCTTTCTAATCACTCTGATATTTTTTAGCCCCATATATACGATATTTCTTCCAATACCAATACCACCATCGGGTAATGGGAAAGTATGGGAGAAGAATGTAACGCAGCGTTATTCAACGGTACAAGTTGACGAGTACTCAGAAGATGAAGAATAGATAGATTAATTATACTCAAGACTGTATATATAAAACACTATAGATTGATAGGTAATAATACCCGCATCACTCAATAATGGCCATCATCGAATCGTAAAAATAAATCGAATCATTTATGATACATTATTATTATTTGACATTTATTAAGTGTCATGCAAGCAAACACCATTATTTAATAGTTATGTGATTAGTGTATACGATAAAAAAGATATTCTTACTACAGCAATCTGTTAACTCGGCAGCAGAGCTCTGTCTACTTATCTATCGTGTTATATTATAACCTTCCTATCTATATCGTCTTTCTTTACTATCTTTTTATTCTTTCAGCTTACTCGATTCCCGCGTCAACATTCTCAACTATTGTCCACGTGTTCTCCTTCCTCTCAACAACCTGTCTCTCCTCTTCTCTCGTCGAGGTCAATACCAACCCTGTCTCCACGCTTCCAAGCTGAATAACTTCCGGTACTTCTAATTCCACACTCCGTTTCTTACTCCTGTATGTCGCACGTACAAAAGCACCGTATGATTCCGGCGAGAGGTCGTGGGAAAGAATATGAAGAGCCTGTTCCGGTAAGAGAGAGTCAATATCACTTCTCGTGTATTTTAGGTCGTAAAGTCTTTGTCTTTGTGTTGACGTTATCTGTATGAAGAAAAAGAAGCGTGAGGGTCATGTCGGGAAAATGAATATGTTTGTGATAATAATGAAAAGACGAACCATGAATGGAACAGAGGCTGACGAAGACGAAGCTCTTAGGCCTTTGGTAAATCTCGGGTTAATAAGATTAGTATTGCATATTCTGTTAAGAAGGAATGAAGTCATTGTGGATCAAGTGAAGGGTTGCAAAAGTCTCACGCATGGACAGTCCCACAAAATTATTGTCCCACAAATCCATGGGGGTGACAATACCCCAATCACATTCTTTGCTGAAACTCCCATACACCATGTCCTCTTCCGAACCTACGTCGCGTACTCGTCAATCATCACAAATCTACCGCTTCCCGATCCTTCCACCATCACATTACCACGGTTCGCCTGCACCTTATGCTCAACCTGTCGAATTAACTTCTTTCTCGTTCGACGGTACTCGTACACTTCATCTTGACGATCGCGAACTCAGGTACTACTACCCACCCGACCTCACATCTTGTGACCTCTCTGAAGGATATGATACATTTATCCAACGAGACGACTCTACGCCGGATCCGATTGATGCCTTACTCGATGCATTGGTTGATTATGAAAAGACGGTTGGAGACAAAGTTGCAAGAAAGACGAATTTTGTGACGTGGAGGGGAATAATCACAAAAATTCTCTGCACACCTTATAATAGGAATGAGCCATGGGTACTAGGTGCAACTTTGTGGAATGTAAGTGAAGAAAAGAGAAAGAGTTTGAATTCACGCAATGTCTACAAGATTTTATGATTACCAAAAGGGATTCAATGATAGAAAAGTGAGGTTCGTTTAGTCTAATTTGTAAACTTTCTTTTGGGGGTTTTTTGGGGGGTGGTTGACGTTGAGCAGAACACAATGTGAGTAAATATAAATTAAATATATTGAATACCCGTCTTTAATAACAATGACTTATCGTGTTCAATTAATTTCGCAACCTTAGATACATGAACGAACATCTTACTTCGCGAAGAAAAGCTGAAATAGAAAGTGCAACACCTCGTCATAAACTGATGACATATTGGGGTTACAAATTCGAGAATCTCTGCACAGTTTCCGCGAAACCATCAGAAATTACTTCACCTGATCACCCCGAACTTCTCTCACGAAAGTCAAGCGTAGTAAATAACAATGTCCAGTATTGCTCTGTGGCAAAAGCTGCTTTGGGTAAAAATAAAATCATTATAGGAGCAGAAGTTGATTGTCTAAGTGATGTAAAGCCTGAAAAGGGTGAGAATCCGATTGAGAGATATATCGAATTGAAGACTTCGAAAGTGATGACAAGAGATAAAGATAAGATTAACTTTGAAAGGTAAAGGCAACTGATATTGTTTATCCCATTAAATACTTTATGACTATAATATAATAAATTTTGTCTCTCATTTTGTAGATATAAGCTCATTAAATACTGGACCCAATCGTTTTTGATCGGAATTCCACGAATAATAGTTGGATTCCGAGACGACAATGGATTCGTAAAACACTTGAAAGAATACAAAACATTAGAGATCCCGCGCATGGTCAGAGGAAAGCGGAACATGTGGGTGAGTATTGTTATAAGACGTCCTGCAATACATATTAAATTATTAAAAAATGTGGGTTTACTTTTATTTAAGGATGCAAACGTTTGTTTGAATTTTGCAAACAGCTTCTTATCATGGCTGAGGGTTGTTATAGCAGAAGATGATCCAAGAGCTAGCTACTTGATACGATTTAAGGAGCCATTTAGGGAAATAGAAGTACTTTTTATGGGTTGTAATGGAACAGCTGCGGTAAATGAGAGGTTTTTGGGGGTGCTATGAGATGCCGTATAAGCGGAGTGGTGAACATGAACCCAAGATTAGTATGGAGATATAAACACGAATAATCAACAATACCGTCCGTTCTATATACCATATTGTTGTTGTGTTATATTTTATGAGTTCCATCAAGAAATAAGACAGATAGGCGGCAGCCTTGTGAATATTTGTAGATACATCTTCTTGCGAATAATAGCTTCTATGATCACGATATTTAATATGCATGCCAGAGAATGGTTTTTTCTTGTGGCAGAGTTCAGTCTTGCCACAGCGAGATTTGAGCAGATTATTACAGAAATCATACATAGTACACCAAATGCGAGGTATATATTTAAATACGCAAAAGAAGAGGTGTTAATATTAAGATAGATAAATGTTTGATTTCCTTAGTCAGTACGTTTTCTGGCAAAGAGGCCTATGGCGATTTCAGTAATAAAACGTTCTCTTATTAATATTAATACGCGTTTTATTTTTAAGATGTCGGCTGACGTTGCTTTCAATTGGGCATTAAAAATATGTCTTGTTCGGGTCTAGAGAGAGTTTGAACGCTTCACGTAACTCGGCAAACTCTCGGAATCTTTATCGTTGATAAACTTTACTACACTTTCTGTTGATAATTGAGTCTTAGATCGATTAAAACTTGGACTGTTAAAAAGTCTTGCATTGAGAGTATATTTTCTTAGTCTTAATTCCTGAGAAACAACGAGCAAACTTATAATGGACACTGACACTTTACCAAGATCATTTTTCTATATAAGCTCTTTATTCGGTAAGACATTAAGAACTGCAACTGATTTATGGGAAGTCCAACATTATTAACACTGCTCAGCTGATTGGATGTGCATTTTGCAAACATTCCCTCCTCCTATACCAACAGAATTAGAAATTTATCACCAAAGTTTCTCACTGATGTGAATGTGAACCGCCAGATAGTTATCCTTAATAGAATTAGTATGCTTTAAAGATATGCCCATTTTTTCCAAATAATTGTACAATGACATCTTTTCCAGTATAAAATTTCTTTTCATAACGTAATACCCAGCTTTATTAAAATAATTCAATGAAACCAGTCACATGATTTCAGGAAGCAAAGCTTCGAAACAACAAAGGTGAAAGAGTGTCATCTAGCAATTCTGAACCCCGAATCTTTCGGAACTTTAGTCTGCATCGGATGACAACAGTTTTATTTCACTTTTTTTGTTTGTTCGGGAGTGAAATAAGTTGGCCTAGTGAAATCGCCTTACGGTGATGGGCTTTGAAGTTCTTGCAGTGTGAAAAATATTACCAAAGACGCGATAGCGTTTCTGCTTTGCAAACAACATTTTCCTGGTATTTAGATAGAAAAGGATTATAAATATCCGTCAACGATATACACTAAAAATTCTGTTTCTTACCTTAAAGAAATATAACGCTTCCAAAGCTTGTTTCAGAACAGCAATATCACTAATTTGAGTAGGAAATCTTAATGATGGTCCCTCAAACCCGAAATACAATCCGTCGTCTAATAAGTCAACACCAATTACTTGTCCATATAAAGCTAAACACGATAAAATAGAATATGCGCATAAATAATTATGAACACTATACAATGCGTAGTTCATATATTAAAACATTTACCTTCCAATTGCAACCCAATGGTTACAGAATTTTCAATTACTTCATAAGATAGATCATGTGAAAGATATTGATCGAGAACAGATTTGTTAGCTCTCAAGCATTTACTGCGATCATTAATAATCTTGGCAGGAGTGGTTCTACGAGCGCATTCTGAATGACTGAGTTCCACATTTTTTCCTTGATTTTTCCCTCGACATGTAATTTTTAAATCGATTTTTCTACAAACTGCTGTTGCTTTCGAAACTGTTTCGCCCCTATAAACATTTACATCAGAATAGTAACTGATAATCATTTCAGAGAAAACAGGACACTTACCATTTGAGCTCAACGAGATGTTGAACATCGGAGAATATTATATCTAATATTGGACCTGCGACTTTAAGCACAAATTCGATTTCTGTCAAATTCTGTTTATTCCCTTCCCTGTCTACAAAAACATTGGGATCTGCCAGAAACATTTCTATACTAACAAATTAAATCGATTAAAATCAGTTCGGCGCGCAATGCATAGAAATGCATGTGATTCCATTGATTTACGTACATGAAAAAATAAATTTTCATGACTTGACGTTGTAAAATTCCGGTTTGATCTGGCCGTCCCTTTAATCTTTCATACACAAAATCCCTCGCTTCCCAGTATTTATATTCACCACAAAGCTGAATGTTGAAAAGGTTTAATAAGATATCCATAATAAACAACCTATTAATAGATCAGTTACATACTTCCTCTATTTTGTCGATATCACCTTTGATTACGTCATCGAACTTCTTCGGCTTGATGTTTATCTTTGCCAGTACCTTTGCTTTAAGTTCTGACCATCCCTCGCCAAACCACGAATACATGCCACCTGGAAATTCCGAAGAAAGATCAACAATTGAGGAAAGCCCGAGCCTACATAAGTGATCAAAAATTAACATTGCGCATCAAAATAATATATACAAGAGAAAGAAATTATATACCAGATGGTGCTCAAAATAGATGCATCTAGTTTTTTCCCTTTTAATTGTAGTTCCTTGGCTCGTTCAACGGTTTTTGATGTCATAAGGTCAAGAACATCTCTGACCCTTTCACCATTCTTCAACCTCCATCTTTCTCTGTCTTTGTTTGCACTTGATTCTGTCCATTGATCGAATGAAATTGTGTCGATAACATCTTCCTCTGAATTCTCAGATTCTTCACCGCTATCATCCTCGAACTCGCTTTCAGATTGAAATCCAAGGAGACGCATCTTAAAATTCTGTAGATATTATTTAAAATTAGTAAGCTGAGATCAGCTCTTTTAATCCACCCAAAAGTAGATATACCTCATTATTTTCTGGTAAATTTTCTGATTTCCGTTTACGGGTCCTTGGAATAGAATGCACTAGCTGTTCCTTTTCTGTATCTTGTATCCTATCTGGTGAACTGGATCCAGGCGGTGTTATTGTGGTAGATTCATCTTCTATGTCAAAAGCCAATTTTTTAGAATAGTATCTTCCTGTTTCACCAAGAATATTCAGAGCTCCTCTTTTGTGAATTGTTTTCACCAACAACTACATAATAAATAGTTAGCAACAATCAACTGATAAGTAACCGTGACACACACAATATATTGACTCTTACTTCGTTTTTAACACAGAGGATATCTTCCCAATACATCATTAATTTTTTATCAGAACACTCATCGTTAAGCTGTATGAGGAATACAACGTTGTGATAAATTTTTCAAAGAAAAGCAAGGCAAAGCACAAGTCGCAATGATGGCGCTCAGCCGAACACTGAATACCTTCTAATCAGCCCGATCACTGACTAGAGGCGCAACCATCATCACTCGGGCCAGCCGACCACTGAATACCCCTAACCAACCGAGCATTGGTTAGAAGCTCCCTTTTGTAGCTTTGACTCAAATCGAGAGATTGCGTAATGTAGACTGCAGACATAACCTTTTTTTTCAATGCTTCGTAATTATCGGGAATCAAATCCTTAATAGCACTCAGATATCGAGTCTTCCAGGCTGCTTCAAGGCCAAACCACTCACCAACGTCAGGAGGAACTTTTATTATATCATCACGATTCAGAACTAGAAACTCGCGAAATGACCATGTATCACGCTCCTTGAAGTAAGAACGTAGAACTTGAGACTCGATCAGAATCTGTTATCCAGGAACGATATTCGTTATTTTATGCAAGTCCTTAGTATTACGAATAACAACTTACCCTCGTAACCTAGATATTGTTTACCACTAGACATCTTTACTGGATTACGGTGTGAAGTTTTGCAAGTACGCGTAAATTGTTCGCGAGGGTAACACTGTCATGTGATGTTGTTCCATCACCTCTGACTCTAGTACCCCAAGTATAGTACCCCCTTGCTTAGTACCACATTCTGTATATCTGATATGTATTCAATACAACAAAAGCTATTACGCAATCATGTAGCTATGCAGACAGTTAAGACTGATTTCTAATCGTTCATGATATATCATTTTCAACTATCAACTACGTCTGCTTCTTCCTCTACAATTAAAAGATTTTTTCACAATATATCCCATGCATTCCATTGACGACGTACCATACTGTGAAGTTTTCTTTTTGGTAACTCGTTAAAGCGGACTTAGCTACTCACACAACTACTATTCCTTAATTTTAAATTCATATAAATTTGGTTCCACTTATAGTATTCAGAAGGAGTAATCTTACTTACAGAAACCAAAAAAAATCTTGAAGCTAAGAAGTGAGAATGTTGTTATATATATATATGTACCTGAAATGGGATTTCTCTGTAATCAATTGATAGGAAATTATATTGGTTTACTCATCGTACGGGAAATACCTTAAATTGACAAAACTTTCTTTTCATATAAAGCGATGAGGGCAATTCTGGATTTTTTGTAAGAACCTCTTTTATATGGTATTGGTATGTAGAAATAAAAACTATAATTGTTGGTTGCACAATTGACCGGTATAAAGAATAAATTTATTACACTTTATAATAGTGACCGGAGCCGTTATGTAGGCATTTAATTAGCGATGTCCGGTATACAAGAGGAAAAATCATAATTAAAAAACTGTTCTTGGAATTTAGACCACTATAGCCCAAAACCGGTATATTAATATACAGTGACTGGTATAAAAAGATTTCACCGTATGTCTTAAATTATTAAAAAGGCTGTTTGTTGGGAAATGATAACGCTCTATATCGAAAAGAAAACATGTTCAAATTTGATGTAAATTGTTAAATATTTTGATTTCAAAAATAAAATAAAATAAAATACACAAACGTTTTGGAAGTCATCATTGATGGGATGCATCCAAAAATAATCCATCAAACTTTTTCCCGACAGATTCAATCTCATTCACGAGATTGTCTAAATGGCATTTCTGAACTGAAGGTGAATTGATTACCACTCTGAAAATTGCCGGTAATTCTTTTCCAGCTAATTTCAATGGCGCATAATCAAACAGAAACATCCCTTTCTTACAAATCTCGTCATGTACTGCCTTTGTAACATTATCCAAAACATTTCTATACACGTCATAATTGTTTTCACAAAGTTCAATGGGCGCGTACCAAAAACACACTTGTAAACAAGCTGGCTCCATTAGCAGTTTGAATTTACTCTTTGCTTTAATTAAAGCAGAGAGATACTTTGCCATACTAAAAGCGTGTTCAATTCGTTGTTCGTATCCGTTAATTCCGTAGTACTTCCATCCCAGAAATAATTTTACTGCATCTGGTCGTCTACCACATCCAACAGTGCCGTCACCCAAGTCATAATTGTTGCCATGGAACAAGTATTCTGCTCGGAGACTATTGGATCTGGCAAGCGTACGATAATCGCGCATGAGCAAAAATGAGCATTGGAGAGGCGTGCCGAGCATCTTATGTGGATTCAACGTGAATGAATCCGCCTGAATTAATGGTACATGATGTTAACAATTGTCTCTTAACTGTAATAATCAACGTGAGCATTATTACATGTAATTTGATAATTGCTTCCACTAGTACTGTAATTCTTACTCTCACGGACTATTTCATAGTTTTATTGTAATTACCATTTCAGACCCATCCAACAATGGTAATCTCTTCTTGGAGAATATAACGCTTCCTCCCCAAGACCCATCGATGTGATACCACAAATTATATTTCTTTGCTATTCTGCCAATTGCTCGTAGAGGATCGAATGCTCCCTACATATTGACAACACATTGTCTCTGTGAGTAACTAAACATACTGACAATATGCTTACAATTGTATTTATGCTCAACACACAAGAACTGTAGTGCCAGCCGTAGCATTGACAAAGAAAGGAGTGTTGCCAGAATTTATTGATTGGTTAATCATTCGTTCTAACCAAGAAATAAATGCAAATTTTGAGATAGCTTTCACGCATTCTTATCTCTTGAGGCAGCGTAATTAACTGACATACCTAAATCGCCTGGCGACATTCTTCCTTTGTTGTCACAAAGAACTTTAATTACGTTATCGGTACCTATACCGAGTGTCACCGCTGTCTTGTCAACAGAGTAGTGGCCATTTTCTGAGGTAAATATAACCAGTTTATTTTTAAAAGAGCTGTATCCTTGTGTTTTGATCTCTGGAAACATAGTATTTCGTGCCGTAATCATCGCTAGTTGATTAGAGAATGCTCCTCCTGGACAAGTAATGCCACCGCTAGTCTATAGGAGATGACCAAAGTTAATCAAATTGAAACTTGTTTAATGGCTTAAAATAAGTTTATCATCTCTACCTCTCCCATTTTTAACATTCTACCAATACGCGCAGAAATAATGCGTTCAATTAAAGTAAATACGGGAGACACACGAAACACGTGTGCATTCGCATTGAGAATAGTAATTAGCATTTCCGATATAATTCCCACCGGATTGGTTCCCGCGTAGAGTTTGTCCATGAAGCAAGGGTTCCATGTATTGACGCTATATTGCATTATAGATTTGACCAATAAAATAATATCTGTGTATTGCAGAATCAGACAAAGCGGGATAAATCGTCATGATCGGGCAGAAAATGGCGGTCAATACGATCGGAAATAATATTGCTACCATTATTGCCAAGCCCTACTTCTTTCAGATCAAAATCTATTATATTCCCTAACTCGTCCGGTGTTTTAAAATCCACCACTCGAGCATCTACTCGCTGGCTGTCGTTAACGTCTAATATTAATGTGTAGCAATTAAATTAAATCGGTTAGGTTAATGCAATATTTTAATATTGATGGCGCGTCTTACATTCGACAATAATCTGCTTCATTTGTGATATTAGGTCGTCAAGATCACGTGCATCAGCGGATAGATCGGAATGTGTTTGACAGTCCATTATACAATATCAACGAGGCGTAGACAGTTTACTTTATTTCTGTATCGAATTTCAGCGATTGTTTAAGAAACTAAAACTACATACGCAGACGCGAAATCAATCGCGAGGAGCACCCATATTTATATTACACGTTGACTGCTTGTACAACGAGCGACAATCGGCTGCGGAAGGATTGTCAAAGCAAGCCGAAATTTATCCGATCCCGCCATAAACCCCATTTTTGGTAAGTAATATAATCAATCATTGCTGATTAGATCGAAAGGGTCAATTGATTACATATACCCAATGATAATGAGCTGTGGTAGATTGTTAGATGAAATAGGATCGACCGCCCCTTCGAGTCCTGACACCATTTCCATTATTTGAATAGTATGTCCTTATTAAAGGAATACGACCGTGCCTCCGATGCAAATATGGAAATACACTAATCGGTTATATCATAATCAACACTGGGCTTGAAGCGTTAAGAGCATTAATTAGTGCATTGACAAACCTTGTTTCCATATCCGGATCACCGCTCGCACCACTTCTTCGAGAGAATATAATGCGCAGAAATAAAACGAAACTAGTCTTTAAAATAATAATGTGAATACATAGGCCGAGATATTAGAAATAACAAGAGAAATTTCAAGTAGACGCTCACCAAGAGAAAAGTTATTGATGCAATATGCCAACCCCAGTATTGCGCAAGTGCAGGGTAAAGTGTAAAGTTGAAAAAAATCGCTTGATAAATTAGAATGATTAGTACCGTGGTAAATATAATTATAAAATAAATACTTTTGGACATACTTGCGGTTATCCATATATTGCACTTTAATATTTTTGCAAGCGCCCTGAGACAAGCAGTCACAGAAACTGATAGAAGCATTCCATAGGCTACTCCATAACTAGAAGTATTTTCTGCATGAACAATTAATTGGCATTCGCATTCTAATATTTGGACGTTGCTATTCTCCATCTTTTGCTATACTTACCATACCAATTAGCAACGCTCCATAAAGGCTTGATGAACTTCATCAAATCAACATAACTATGCTTTGCTTCTCGTACTGCTTCGGTAAGGTCGTGGATCTCAGTATGAGACGCACGTATCAAGGAAATATATTCACTTTGGATTGAATTTAATGTCTTTCTATATTCTAATACAAAGTTGTCATAATACGCCTGTCCAAAGAGGAAATAATTTACGGTGGTATTTTAACGTTAAGAGACGTTCAATAAAAATTAAAATACTGACCAGAAACTTGTCAATATTAGAGTTTAGTTGTAGTTGACGTTCAAGCGAGAATTTTGTTGCTTTTGACATGTCGGCGAGAATCTTAGAGCGAGAACAAACTTAGAGTGAGTCAATGTTATAGGATAAGAGATAATAGATTCAAACAGTACCGAATATGTTTCTTCAACGCCTTTATGATGAATTTCGATTTGGGTTGCCATAAATGCCTATTGTTTGGTTAGAAAATGAAAGAGCGTCCAATAGAGTACTGTAAATGGCTTATATTAAGTATTGGGACATACCATATATTCTCTCATCTTTGATTCATAGCTGTCTGTTAATTGGTTGATATGTTCGTATGCATTTTGTACATGAGATTGAAAATACGCGATACCCTGTCGATGAAATATGATAACAATTAACTATTCAGACATTAATTGCTTTTGCGCAAGAAAACAAAGCTGATAACGGACCGAGGAAAGCCTATTCATCTGATTTTTAACATCTCCAAAATACTGTTCACTCTTCTGGACACCAATCTCTTGTAGTTTTGAAAACTCTTCATCTACCCTCCGCATGCTGCCCATTAGGACATCCACGACCTGAATCAAATATCGTGTTGTCTTGAACGCAATAACCAGAATATTGGATATTTTTAATGACCAACGGAAATACCTTTGTTAATAATGTCAATTTTCCTTGTATATTGAGTATACTTTGGTTTGTATTGTCCTCAATAATATTAAAATTTTCCGCTATTTCCGTTTGACTTTTTAATGTATCGGACGCTAATTCCATCGAAGAAGCTAATTTTGAATAAAGCCCCATTACGGTATCCGTCATACTAATTGTTGTATTCTTCAAAGGACACGAAAGTATCAGTAGCGCGCAGCAAACATCACAAACAATCATACAAAACACACTAGCTAAAAGTTGTTTTAGTTACCTCGATATTTGAGAATTTAACGGCTATCTGGTCTTGGAAGGTTTCCATATTTGCGAGTTTATGCATTTCTTCTTTGCGCCAATTAATAAATTCCTGTTGTTGAGAACGTATCATATTGTACGTTTTCACTTGTGATATGGTAATATTCTTGTGAAGTTGTGAGAGAAGCTCTTGATGAAAAATAAAGTTTAGATGCAATAAGTTAAGAATTATAATTTACTTGCCATTCGAACAAAGAACTCGATGCTAACCTCGCTCCATAGGATACCGAACAGCGAAACACATCATAACTCAAAACACGGACGTTGTGAAGGTTAGTACTCTTTATTTGCCTAAAAAGAGATTGATTAGTCAACAACACTCACAGACTTGTCGAAAGTATCCTGAATAAGAAGTCCATAATTGCGCATTATCCTGAAGAACGCTAAAAAGTTATACATAATATGAATGTCAGCTGGAATTTTAAACAAATGTCTTAGGAATTATGTCCCCTTTACCTAATACAGTCGGTAACTGCACTGTCGTCTTCACACTCTATTGGATGTTTACGATTGGTAATCGAAATCTCACACAGAGTTAGTCTTATTGCAACTACAATAATAGTATGTATGTTAATAAATTTATTTGGGAAGCAAAGATAAATTTTAGTATTAGTTGTAGCTACATCGTATTTGATCTTCAACGGGGATGTTTGGTTCTTTGCATCCGTGTCGTAGTGTGTCGGCGGCAGATTTAAAGCATGTCTCGGGATTCTGTTCGTACTGTTTCAGTGTACCTATACTCAATTTGACAGTCAAGCCGTTTATTTTATGGATAGCTTATATTTCAACTTTTATTAATCAATAAACAGACCAAGTCCGAGCTCAACGACACTTCTTTCCTCGGCCGATAATTCTGACAGGCCTTCTACCCGAGCTTTTCCATAAAAACTTGGCTTGTTAGCTTAAAATTGAAAATTAATTTTAAATATATACTTTAAAATACTAACATAAATCCAACTCTTCGTCGAATTGGCCGACGAGGTTGTTATTTGCGAATAGAGAGCCCAGCATAGACCAATGGCATGATGCTAAATACGGACCGATGAGCCAAAGTAAGAGAATCAATAAAATTGTTGGTGTGTTTGAATAAAACATTGTAAGTAAGCGTTAGTAAAAACGGGACGTGGCTATTTAATGATGGCAACTATATATAGCCAATCGTGGTTATGCGGAATAAGGTTATCATTTATTTATTCCGCTTGCAATAATGCAGCAAACTTTAATATACGTAAGTCAGTTGGGTTTATTGCTACATAATTATGAAGAAATATATGCAAGTTAATTATCGATCTCAACGCGTTAGAGAATGAACATCTTTGTGTAATTCAGATAACAAGTTGGTTTAGGCAATTTGAGCAAAATGCAAAATACAGGATGTCCAGCAAAAGCATTTGCACAAATCACTTTAAACGTAAGTGCAAGTCACATGTAAAGCATTGAAAGATATTTTAAATTTATAACGTTTGACACGAACTATATTAATATGGCTGTCGTTGAGCATTTTCCATGAAACCAGAATTGCTTTATCTCGTGTATTATTTATCATCAGGATTATACATAGGCAGACTCGATAAGTCGGTTTTGGCCTAACTCGGACAAAATTATTTTTCAAAATCTCTCGATAAGTCAGTCGACATATGTAAAGTCGCGATAAGCTGTAAGTCGGCCAACCTTCTTTAACGCTATGTGTAAATTACCTCGATAAGTCGGTCTCACGTGATATTTGGAGAATATCATTACTGTTTGGTAACAATGCAATATTAATAATTAAATCTCTATTTGCTATTTATTTTACTGATTGTTATTTTTAATTATAGTAAGTATC
>CAJVPI010000335.1:0-34748 GCA_910592345.1 Paraglomus brasilianum
AAAATGAACAAACAATGCTTATTGTTATCAGCGTCTGTAATCTGAAATGTTTCTATTGAGAATACATACTAATACTATTGCTAAAGTACGTGAATAAAATAAATTTAATTGCCTTAGAGTACTCTCAGTAGAAAAAACAACTGATTTTGTCATTGCACAATTGGGCATCACAGGATCCAGAATTTATATTTAAGCTCGCGAGTGACGACGTTTTTTGTTGCAGTCTTGTCGGCTAAAACCCATATGACACGTTACTCCCCGCCTTCCTGCCACAATTCCAACATGAGTTCTGAGAGCGGTGATGACGTTCTCCTGAATTGGTTCGAATCCAACGACTCGGGCGATGATGAGTAAGTTATTTCTGAATTTCTACCGTTGATAAATATAGTCACTAGGTTTATTGCGAGAGTCTACTAGGTTAAATCCATTCGAGTCTACTGGGTTAAAGCCATTCATATTGCGCCATTCATGTGATTATGCACATATTATCCGTGTAACCTTTACGTTTAAACCACGTGATGTCTAATCACAAATATAAATGTTGCTTGTTAGTGAATTCCTGTCGCAAGAGGACATCGGGGAGGAGGATGAGGAGGTACGTTAAGAAGCAATACATTTTTTGTGACTGCTCCGTGAAATAATTGGTTTTGGTACAATGATTCCCACAAACGTGCTCTCACCACCGAAATAACTAATTGATTTAGAGTGCCGAGGAGGTAGGGCTAGAGAGCCTGCGACGGGTATTGAACCTTTATAACATTTGCATTACATTTGATGAATTTATGATCTCCAATAATGACATCCGATCACTCTAGGTAGAGCTAGAATTCACTACTGCAGCAGCTCCGAGGGCAACAACGGCGTAAGTAAATTACATGCCAATACACTACGTTATTATGCAATAAACTAAACATAGACAATATGTGCATTATATGTAATCGATTAGCTATAGCGCCACTACCGATGCGGAAATTAGCGAAATCGTTCAACGGATTGATCAGCTGGTCAGTAGAAAACCCGCGTTAATATTATGTCATAATAACTATACCAGACTTGAGCTAAAATTTTTGTTTCATACAGAAATGGAACGATGCAGAACAAGAAGTGACTGGATGCGGATGCCCAGAAAGACAAGAAGAGCAAAAGAGAATTGCCCTACGTCATGAAATGCAGCGGCTCGAGGCAGTGATGGCTGAATTATCGCCGGGATATAATAATAATACCACGAACATTCAAAATATAATCGTATGTTTTTATTATTATTTGGTTTCGCAAAGGGATAATGGTATCGGTTCTGGGGGTAACTAATTAATATGAAATCTATAGAATGTAATCAATGACAAGTTCGATGACGTTATGGACAAAGAGCAAGCCGAACAAGAGGTATTGCTTCAAGGCACGATAGAGTAAGTTGAATTGGGAGAAAGACGCACCTTTGAATTATAGTCATAGAAAGATGAGAAGTTAATCATTATTCCGATATAATCTTATTTATTCATAAATATCAAGGCCCACGTCTCTCGCTGACTTGGACGACCATCGTTTGGAAACCGTACGCAAAAGCGAGCCGGATATGTATGAAGCAGTACAATGGCTCCGGTGCAATCAACATCGATTCAAACGACCTGTTTACTTACCACTATATCTGGGAATCAATGTGAAAGAAGAAAGATTTACGGATGCAATTGAAGCCATTGCCGGACAAGTCTTACTAAAGGTTTGTACGCTCTCGATAACTAAAACCTGTCTAGAATCACTTTACTAATAAATGGGGTGTTTTTTTTGTTGCATTAGACGTTTGTGTGCTCAATAATAGAGGACTATAATTTATTTAAGGGTGAAGTAATAGACACGCAAGGTTTGTGTGTGAATGTTACATGGTGCGAGGATTTAGAAGATTTTACGCCGCCAGTTCCGCTCCAAGAGGCTGAGGCAGACTTTCATGTCGTGGTATGTGTCTTTGTTGTTACAAGTATCGATACAACGATACAATACTATTATTACATGCTCTTTTTGCATTACGTCGGATATCAATCGACTCAAATATATCCCCTTTACTCTCTTGCTAGCCTTACACATCCGAGAAGCCGAACTAGATAAAAACGTTACTGTCAATTTCTTTTTATTTTTAATATCAACGCACACAAGAGAATAAAACGCAAGTCGACATTTGCTATTCTTGAACTATTGCTTTCATTACGTCTTGCTCACGATGAATATATTGCTACAATAGTTGGTACACCATATACATAGACATATCGCTATATGTAATAACGAGGCTTAATAATAATAATCGGTAAAATTAAATGAGAATGTTTTGGTAATGGCAAAATCTATCGTTAGATCCAGATATCGTTATATAATACTATATCCAGTCTTGACTGCATTATTGATGATGGTATTAGTCTTCTATCCCAAATCATCATAAAGTCATCTCCACCCAAGTCGCCCCCACTACACACGTTTGGTAAATCTCTATATCCATTTGCTAGAAATACCAAAACATTAACTAAATGTTCAAGGTTCGGACAATTGACTGCTGTAACTACCCTTATACCTCCGGAACAAGGATTACGGAACACTATACAGGTACCAAATATCACTTTCCTCACGGAAGAATTATCTGGGACTGAGATACATAAATATATTTCATTTTCATTCAGTGAATTGGTCTCGTCCAACACCCCTGAAAGGAGGGCTCCGTCGTTGACAAATATTTTTCTTCTTTTTTTTGAGATCATGAAGACATGATATACGAAACAGTGATAATAAATTGACCAACCAAGGGTCCTGTTGTCGCATAAAACCGCTCTGACCATACAGCTAATCGGTGTGAGATACCCCATTCTAATTCGCACTGTGTTCGTTTTTTAGCATTCGACCGAGATCTTTTACTTGTGCATCTTTCATATCCGTGAATACCGAATAGGAGACTTTAAGAGTGGGACAAGAGCGTAATAGCTTGCCTGTTCAAATAGGTAGGTAAAAATGTCGACGTCTTTATCACTTCCAGCTCCGTATGTGGTGAAACGAACTTGTGTTGGCTCGGCCGCACTTGGATTATCTTTCCTCGGAGGTATGCAGACGTGCATAAAACACCATTGTATCCACCAAGACGGAATTGAACAGCAGGTGTGCTTTTTAAATCAAGCAATTTGTTGGCAGATCTTGCCATAACCATCGGAGAAATTGTATCCGTTTCTCATAATATAGTCAATAGTTTGAATATCGTTGACAGGCAGATGAGTCGCTCGAAAAGCACTGTCCCGTGTGTGCAGCGTATTCTGCCACTATGTTGAGAGTTCAGTCTTGTCGGGTTCTCTCCTTCCTTGCTTGAATTTCAGGGATATTTTGGGAAAGTTTGTGCTCGGAGGAGGTCGCTTTGTTGACGAGTTTTGTAGTATGGGGGGAGTGGATAAGGTTGAGGCAGAGTCGGTCACAACGGGTAACCACAATTTCTGAGACCATGCTGCGACTTTTCCGTTCCAATAAGGTCTTACGTTTATAGGTTGCGGAGCTGACGAGTTATTCATAGGTTATTGTCGGATTGTCATAGTAGGCATTGCGACTGATTCAAATATTTAACTTGGATTGGAGTGTCTGATGAGCCCTTTGTCGGTGTTTGTTGCGGATGTACAAAAAAGGCAAGTATGAGTTTGGCCTAGTTGCAACGGAATACAAGCAACACGTCTAAATCTCCCATTCATTCGCGTATGTCATCAGCGTTTAATTCCTTTGTGGGGGCAAAGAACCAGCAAGAGCCATCTCGTAGCTTGGCTTGAAGAGATGGCCAAAAAGTCGTAATACTTATTTCCAATCTTAATTACATCGTTCTCTCCATTAGACGATGGAAATTGTTCCTTATAAGCGTTATAATGTCTTATTATCTTATTGCTAGTCAACCATTTTAGAAGGGGTAATACCAACTTTTCGCATCATGTTACCGTCTCTCTTCGACTGTCACATCCTCGAAGTTTCGCAACTTCAAGCTTCAAGAGATAAAGTGGATCATAAATTCTCTGTTTACGCTGATAGAATCTATCTAAAATGGTAAGAGCTGTCTTTTTTTTTGTCGTCATTGAGATTGTAATCGCATGTGTAATATTGCACTCCAACATATAAAGTACATTGAAGTCCAGCATTGCTCTGTCAAGGTATTTTTTTCAGGTTGCTTCCATCAACCGCCGTTATGTATCTGGAAAACATGGCTTGCCTTGATACAAGATTGTAATCAGCAGCTTTTAACAACATGTCCTTAAGCCTGTCGACTCCTTTAGGCGGGCCAAAAATGAATTAATTCTGTACGCATACAACTGCCAAGCTCGCGTTTGGATATGAAGGCATCGTCGCCTGTTGCATCTCTTCATTGCTAGGCTTTCTTGGCCGGAGGGCCGTCTTCCATGTCCAATACTCCATCAAATTCCATGTAAATTGATTGTTCGTCTTAAGGTTCTTGTTCAGGAAGGATAGTTTTGGCGGATACTTGGTTCGTATTGGAATTACCGCGCGAGATTGATTTTCCCGTGTATCGTTCTGTATAGAACTCACCCTCGACGTTTCCGAAATAAGTTTCCAGATAGAACCTGTGCATGCTATTTCCGTCCTCTTCAGTAAAACAAATTCGATTTCAAACTACATCTTAGCCTAAACTCTACGTCATTGTTTGTTCTCCACTCTGTAACAAGCAGTCTCCACCTTTTCTCTCATATGACTACTCACGCACAAACACAACTTAACAAAAGATCCACACTCTTCGCCAGCTATCATCATTTAATCTGTCCAGAATTATCATCTCTCGTCATATTATCTTAACCAGCACATCGGTCTGCGTTCAATCACCTTGACGAATGGGTTTTTGTCCTGCAAACGATTGTGGGTCTACGAATTGTGAAGTATTTGAAGCATCAGTCAGTTGAGGTCTTGCGAAGAATACAGAAGAAGTGCAAACGGTAACATATTATTACCTGAGTGGTACGTATTGGATGTTTTTGTCGTCCGCGGTGACAGTTAAGTGCTGTCATCTAATATGAAATTGCAGCAATTACTGGGAGTTTGTGGTATTCTTTCCCAGAAAAAGGGCTGATTTTGCTGGTTCTTTCTAAAATATCAAATTGATCTAGTAAACTAATTGTCAATATTAATATACTATTCATCACTTAGTGTTGGTGATCTACTTACCTTAGTCGGCCGTTGTCCTCACAAATCGGTTTAGGGATATATGTTTTCTCATATAATTTACATGTTGCCTTCAGTTCAACGCAAGTCAATAAATCCATTTCCACCACTGATAGCAGAGATAGAATGGCTTTTTATCGTTTTCACTGAAGAAGCCTCGGATTAGGCTAGCGTTATCTTCAGCATAGACGTGTGATGGGATCTCGTGTTTATGTGTTGGTTATTTACAAGGAAAACGGGAAGCAGTGTATTAAACCATAAACATTTTTGGAGTGAAAAAAAAAAAAGAAAAAGAAAAAAAAGAAGAAATTACGCATTCACATGACAAGCAGCACGTGTGCAGGAAACACGTGAATATTTCGCTTTCTTTAATAATAATAATAACAATCGTTTATTCATCTTTAATAATAAGTTATAGCAAAGATATAATAAAACTAATACTTGTTAAACGTACAGTCATAACGATTAATGCAATCGTTGGCAGTAAAGGCTACAAGTGTTTTACAATCACAACAGTGTACCAACATACGAGATTCAGTCTTTAATTGCAATAAGAACTAAATAACAATGTGTCTTTACAGGAAATAGTGGCTCTGGAACTCTGAATGTTATTTCTGATGAAGATTCCTGGGTTAATAATATATCTAAGTAAGCAATAGCAAGAGACCAAATGCAGTAGAATTTATTAAAACTAAGTGTTAAAATGTAACTTTTCGATAGTACTCAAAGAAATGCTTGATGAAAAAAGTTTCCCGTACTTACAAAATCGAAATGGTCAATCCCAGAATGGGTCGCAACAGAGATAGCTGACCGGTTACCTAACAAAAAACTGATAAATATGCTCGTCATTTACTAGACATTGTTGACTCAGCATCGAGGATGACGCATACACTGCATTGCGGAGAAAATGGCGCGTGAATTGAAAAACTATTTCAGAACAACGCGTTTGTTACGTAATACTAAAGACGTAACTCTTATTTAGAGTAGCATATCCTCGATATCACTTGCTTATTCAGAAGACGAGATTATTCAATACACTAAAATGACGTCTATGTGCACTTATTCGTTATAGAGTAATTATACTGCACAATCCCAAAATGTGAAAAAGTTGTTAGTATCAACTGTCTTCTGTTTTTTGAAATTCAAATATTTTACCACGTACAGTCAATTGACCAATTTCAAATGGAGCTGCTAAAGATTTGTCAGATTTTCTTGCTTGATTCAGCCGATGCTTAATGTCTTTTCATTTTGTTATTATTTTCTGTATGCATAATAGAGGTTAAAATCGAATCGCAAACGCTACAGAAAGCCATTACTTATCAACTGATGAGACTTAATCTTCGTGACTTTAATTTGGCATTTCTCATGATTAAATTTGGATTACAGGGTACGGAACCAGAAAATCCCATCAGTTTAACGTGGTTGACTATTTATATCGGACAATTAGTTCAGCCATGACAACACGTCAACTTGCAATGTTTGGCGGCACGTGAAGAAAAAAGATACACAAGCGCCATACCAATTGCCACCCCAATGCTTACCAGTGATTATAAAAGCATTAAAAACGAAGCGGCCTTTGATTTGTTTCGTAATAAAGTTTAAGATTAAGAATTTCTCAAGTTACTGTACAAACTTTAATAAAATCGTTGTGACGAGATATTATAAAAGATGGGAATATAATTTATATTAAAATTTTTACACACAATAAGATTGTAACGAGCTTTCAGATAAGGCTACTTTTATTTGTTTCTGTTGGGTAATTGTTAGATATACACGCTGCTTATATACGCGCGCCATTTTTTTTGCAACACACTATAGGTAAGATGTAGCTAGCGGTCTGAAAGAATGTCGTTTCAGAATTACGAAATGTTAGTATCCAAGATGTTGTAAAACAGAGATACAATATATTCAGCATATAATATCGTTAATGGATATCCAGTAATAAATAGTGAAATCCATACATGATTATATAATTTTTTTTCTCCTTTCAAATTGTTGCGATAACCTTCTATTTTCGACTCTCGGTTAAGAACAATTATTAGATCAAGGCGTTAACATTCCAACTTGTTTTATTGTAACAACATCACGTTGATTACAAACCTACCAACCATTAACGTTTTCCACTCAAAGTTAGTCACTAAATGCTTTAGGAAATATTTGCTGTCGGCCGTCAATTGAGATAATCACATAGTTTAAATACAAATGTAAAAGACATTCCCGGCCATACCTTTGGTCGCAATAATCCTATACCTTATGTTACTATCGATTACCATCTCGACACTATACTGTAAGTTTACATGACAGTATTAAATAAAGTAAGTAATTAACACGATAGTGTTTTATCATTATCAATGATCCTTTCAGAACACAGAATAAGCTCTATTCATCCACGTCGACGTAGCATATAGTAAGCTGTTACGTACATTTTCTACAGAATAAGTATCTGAATTGATATAATTATATCACGTTTTTTAATATATTTTATATTAGTCAATAGTCGCGCCCTTTTAACAGCCCCCTTCATAACCAAGGCACTGTGTTTGTTGAGTGCAAATTGTGCTACAATAATCAGCAGATTGTCGGTCCGTCTGGAATTACATAATTCCGGTAACAGAAAATAATTCATTATCTACTTAGAGGTGGGATTATTCGCATAGAGTAATATTAATATACCGGGTCAGCGAATATTACAATACATTGTTCCAATCTAGCAACAATAGAAATTGTTGACTCGATTGCTTTGGTTAAAATTTATGTAACATGGAAATCGTAACCGACGTTTAAGGGGTTTGATCACTGGTCATTATTATTTTGGTGCTACCATAGTAATAGTAATCGTTTTTCGTGTTACATATCCGAGCATATGACCGCAGCAAACAATAATACTGTGGTCGATGCATTCTGAACGGAAAAGACTTGCGTCTCTTTTTTACTATAATTCGGTTGTCTGCACTCAATATCAACCGCTAACTACTACACAATTTTACACTCGTTCATTGATGATTCAAGAGAAGTCGATAAAGACACCGAGTCATACGTTGCACATATCATCAGCTTTATTGTATATTAATACTAATATATAATGTACCACCGGTGACATGCACCTGACGCATGCCATAATATTATCGCATTGTTTGTCATTGTTCTCAGATAGTGCTGACGATTTTTTCCTCCTTCCCGATTAATCCAAGTGCAACAACGTAAGGTGGTCAAACAGGTTTTTGGGGTGTTAACGGCATTGAAATAAACTTTGCTTATGCCCGACTACGTAAGATCTTTATCGCAAGGGACTTTATTAGATCCCTGATAGCGCGCCTACTTGCGAAAGCGGCAGATCAAAGAAAACGCTATTGGATAAGGTTTGCTTTACAATCAACTAGCAAATTAATTGTACGTTGTCTATCTATCCGCAGATAACGCAATCACTTGTGAAAAAGAAACAAATGGAACAATCCGATTGCAGTAAAGAGGCTTGGCCTATCACAAGCAACGTAACCACCCAAAATAGCGACAACGAACACATGAAAAACGCCAGATGGACAATGTCTTTCTATCCTTCTGCAGAGTAAACATGATTCTCGTTTGTTAATCCCTATTTAGATAGTTAATAACGTAATTGCTCGTGAATGAATGAAAAAAAAAACGCCATCTTGCTTTAAAATTATCGGCAGTGCACTCTATTGATTCTATTTTAGACAGTCGTAATGAATGGGGCGAAGAAAAAAAACGTCATTTTGCCTTAAAATCTATCCGCAGACAAGTTGTAATGAATGGACGGAAAGGAAAAATGCCATTGCGGTCCATGTTGTGCAAGGGATAACAGAATCATGTTTCAAAAGACGTTGACAAGCCTGTTTGAGCCAGTTGATACGCAATCGTCAATTGCCATTCGAGCAGAGGAAGCTTGTTTCTGTAATACAAAAACTTTTTGATGATGTGACTGATAACGTTTCCGCAAATTAGTACGCCATTCAACACATCTCCAAGAACAAAGGACAGACTGCATACTAGTGACTGTCGGAGAACATAACAGTGGGAATATTCTAAACATTGTGTCTAATTTCCGATATAATGTGAGTTACGTAATCCGAATGCATCAATGTTGTACTTACTAGCATTAATATACGGGTTTATTCTAAACTATAGAACTAGCGATTCAATTCTGGTCCTCCAAAATTTGTTATAAAGCAGCGATCCATTTGCAGTGTCAAAAAATCAAAAATCGTCCACCGTCTTGGTCAAAAAAACAAACTTAATACATTCGTTAATAAATCTCCTCCTCTCTCTCCCTCTGTCTTTCTGACTGACTGACGGCTGCCCATTTCGGTGGACCTGCGTTGGACACAGACTCCTTTATCGTTTCGTTTTGACGTTTCTCCACGATCCTGCATCGGTATGTTATACATTTGTATAGATATATATATGATGATGTGCGCTTACAGTATTCGTTTATTGATATAGCTGCAGGCCGTGAAGGGAGAACAATTATGCAATCAGTCGGAAATTAAGCGAAGGCCAGTAAGTAAGTATGTTTGTTGAGTTTCATGTATTCGACAAGAAGCCGACTTTTTGACGTGTTTATTAATTATATGATTAAATTTAGTAATAATATGATGTATGAAATATGTGTTAGAGGCCCACAAAATAAATTACTTGCTGTAAAGCCAGCCAGCTTAACTTACAAATATCGTCCATGCTTTGAAGTACTGAATAAATGCCTATTATGTAATGCCATGTGGAACGTTTAACCTTATTATTACAGCTTTCGACCTAAGCGTAGTGTAGTCTTTTGTTTATTATCCCTTAAACTGTATATTGCAGACAAATTTGCCTGTAATTTGGATTTGCTAACAAGATTGCTTTATATCACTAAGTAAACACCCCCAACATATATAGTTCTTCAGAAACCTCGAATCACGCATGCAAAAGTAAAGTTACGCGAGTTAATATATTGTCTGCCGATCGCTTGTCGATCCTTAATCCTTAATCCTAGATTTTACCGACGGAGATAATAAACGTTATAATACTCATACATTTAACATTGCAAACTGTTAGTTAATATTTATTGTAGGTATTCATTAAAAAATGTTTCACTCCGCTAACTCTGAAGTCATATCAGACTCACTATTTAGTTACTTTAGAGAAATCAGCACTATGAGGAGACACTCTCGGTGAGGACGAATATGAATGTGAACTATAGTAACAACTCTGAAGATATAGAAGCAATGTAAGAGTTCAAGAAAGAGGGAGGAGTATGGGGAGAAGAAAGAGGGAGAGGATGTATGAGTTTAAGGGATGTGAGTGTCTGTCTTCAAATGGCTCATTTGTTTATTGAGATTTTTGACTCTTTAGATTCACAATAAAGTAAAGAAAAAATTTGGTCTAAGAATATGGTTATGGTACCCTATCATATCTTCAATAAAACAGAATTTGCAAAAATTTAGAAATTTTTCATAGCAATTTTTAAAAATAAATTTTCAAATGCACATTATTCTTCAACTACTACTACACATTCTTTAACAGTGTATTTGGATCAATTGGAAATGCTTGAATAGTTGTTTTCAGGGGGCAGTCCGGGCTACATGTGTCATGCCTTTTGATTATTACCGTACATGCAATTCATAGAGCGATATAACTGTATAGTTTACGATGGAATCTTACAGATTACATATTATATGTAAGTGAATGTTTATTTGTGAATAAATCTTTCCTTATAGTAAGAGTCATACTATAATCCCATTTCATCCTCCACCTTTAGTACTCATCAGTTCGACTGAAGGCTGAGAAAGTCGTATAGATAAGTCACCGCAGCAGTCGTCCATGACGGTTTACGGCAATGCGATAAAAGACGATAGCATGCTCTGACGTGTCATCCCTTTGCCTACGCCGATATATCGATAACATTTTCTGCTCGATTACCACAGTGTCCGTAACGATTATTTATGTTGCGTTTTAGTAGAAATAAATCAAATTATACATATATATACAACCATCTTCTTATATTTCGATTGCCTAATGACATAATATCTACAACAAAATATATTCTAACCGATATATTGTGCACGAGCTATTCCCGGTCCGCCCCCGTTTCGTTATCGACTTACTTTTCTCTAGCCAAATGCTGTCGAAAGACTACACGATATACTTGATGTATGAAGGTAGATTGCCATCACGTACGGAGAGCGATCCAATGCATGGGAAGATGGAGTATATAAAGTATTCGACGTGTGGCATGCAGGATTGCGCGAGTGTCTTAATCAACGTGGTGCTTGTCCAGAGAAGTCCATATAGTCATCGGGTTTTCACGTTGAGTTCGCAGCGGGATCAAGGAATGCACCTTGAGTAGGACGATCAACATCCTTTCATATAATTTCATACTCTTGAATAATTATCCTTCTTTCCTAGCGACAACCGAAATCGCCGTTTCCAAATGTTCGCGTTTCCATTAACCAGCTTCTTGTTAAAAGAAATTGATTGCCTTTCTCTACTCCAGTTTCATGTTGATAACACAAACCAAGTCGATTTTTGCATAAGCATTTCCTTGTTCAGATGCTTTTGTGATACAGCTCAATCGGTTTTTCATTCATCTTTCTATTCCATTACCGCCTGATAGCAAAGCCGAGAATACATTGTTCATATGCATCTTCCTGTCAGACTGCTATTCTGCTCTAATCCCAACATTTACTAATACATAACGCACCACCACCGCTATCATCTTCTCGGTCTTCATTCTCCGCTCTCATTATTATTAGATGCGTTTCTGGGGGGTGGCAATCACAGTAGAGTCGGTTGATGGATTGTAGTCGTAGGATTATTTTATAGGCCCGTAAAAATCCATTTGGTTCTCCAGTTTCTATGTAGATGTTATAACGCAAAGAGGCATAGTCAGCATTTGATGTTAGATTTAATGGAATAACTTAAAACTTTATACCGCAATCAAGCCTAGCTCACCGCTCACTACTCAGCTCCACCTTTTCAAATATCGTCATAACCTTCCATATCCGACCTGGTTCTTTCACTGTAACAAGTTGCGTGCCTAAGCCGTTTTTCTATCATTGAGGGTTTCCGGAATCCCTTATTATTTTATGAGGAGTAAAAATTTTATAGACTGATCGACGACGGAATGGTCACGTGTAAAACGCGTATTAGTATCTGGTATGGAACATTTCGCCGTGTCGAGAACAATGCAACTTTTGTTGAAAATGTGCTTATAAAGAGGTTGTGACCATATAGAAGTTTTTTATAAGTTTAATAGTAATTGGTTTGTAAACATGATGTGTTTGTAAAGAGATGACCAGATGCCCAGTCAATAATTTAAGGACATTTTTCAAAAAAAATTTTCGGCAAGTCAGGCCATATTAATACATTTGATTTTTTATATACTGTACATAACATTGTCACTGCGACGTCAAACATTACAAGTTCATGATTGGCAAACACGATTGTTAATTATTTCTAATAAACGCTTTTCTTTTATATTACAATTCCCCGGTGTATCTTACAGACTATCGAAACTAATCTCGTCAGAAGACTTATCCGCAGAGTAATTAGCAATCGAGAACCTGTGTTATACCGATCGATTAATTTAAACCAGAAATAAGGTCACTAACTGGTATTAGCAATTTAGGTTAGTCAAGCCTCGATTGAAAGCCAAGGTCAATTCTGAACCCGGCAGTATCATCGTTGACATTAAATATGGGAGAGAGCTAAGGCTAAAATTTATTTCATCATTGGATATTTGTTTGATCGCAAAGATTTGGGGATCTTTTTTAATAGTGATGATCCCTCTAAATATATACCCCCCAAATTTGCTGTCTACCAATGAGAAGATGATATTTTCTGTTCATCTGGTATGACATCGGGACAGGTTATGAAACATTCTGACAATGAACGCGTTAGCGAAAGACAGGGTTTTGGAAGTTTACCGAACAATTCGGCAAGATAATTCACAATGTACGTGAAAAGGGTCTATTGGGTGACATACCAATGCCATTAAAGAACTTTTTGTATAAGCGATTTAAAGACTACTTATCACATCGGCGATGCTAAAGATTTCCAAATCTCCATTTAATGCGACAGTAATCAAATTACTAATTTATTCGGGAGCGATAATACTTGGGAGGAGGATCTGAAATAATATAGTCATTTTGGCAAAATACATAATCCGTGTCACATGTAAAGCCTTAAAGATGGAGCTCGGAAGCTCACCTCTGTTGCTGGTGGAATGTTGTTTTGCTGCATTGGGGATGGGTATCAGATGGGGATTTGTCGCATACGCAAATTCTTTGGAATACTGTTGAAATTTCAGCAAGAACAGTTAAAGATACTAAGCTTGTCAACGAGTGTTATCTATATGTGATCCATTGGAAATATTACAACAAAAGTCTTCGAATGTACCGGCCGCGTAGATAATTGAAGTTGGCTTCCAGAGGTAACCTTTACGCCATAGAGTATTGTAACCCCTTTCATAGCCCAAGGTTTTGACATCCTCAAGCCATTTTTCAGACGAATTCGGCGGAGAGTTTCGCCAGTGGTGGCTCCATTGGCTAATCAGCCTTTCAAGCATCATCATCCATTACGGTAATGTTGGTTAGAAAACCGACTGGCAGGTTGCCTACGGTTGCCACTCACTGACCATTGCTTTGGCGAACTGAATGAACAACATGCCAGTTCAATTCTCGACTCTTGGATATCTAAGACTGAACGTGTTCGCGAAATTCATACCTATTTGTTTTTTATTTGGTATGTTGGATCAAACATTGATGCTCAATTATTTCGAATTTCGCAAAGTCTTACTTTGTGTCTGAGCTTGAAACGATTATACGGAACAAAGCCATTGACCACCTGAATCGTCGTTGTGCGATTAATATTCCGTTCACTCAGCATGCGCTTTCAGCATATTACATTTTACTCCCACTGACGCGTCATCAAATCTGGTACGTTATGATGGAATAAGATATAGAAAGTAGAATGAAAATTATGAAACATTGTACGTTGCTACAAGAGATGAAGGAGAAGTAAAAAGGAGGATAATTCTGGACACTTATCACCACCTTGTATTTTTAATCCCAAACTCATTTGTGTCATCTCAACTCGATATAGCTCCTATTTGGATTGCTTTCTGCAAGCTCAGAGAGTTCGTCAACTTATCAAGTTGGATTTTGCTAAAGCCAACCCATTGAATGGATTATACCACACAATGAAAAGCATCTTAATGGTGTCGATGTGTTGATTACACGAGTTACCATATAAACCGCGCTGAAGTTTAAGGGATGGATGCCGTAGAAGAGTATGTTAATGATATTATGAAAGTTCCAGTCAACTTAGCAGATATAAATAAAGATGTAATGTCCATGATTAGGTATTTCTGGAATAAGTATTCTACTCGGGATATGGATACCTCTTGGATTACAATCGTTGGCACAGTCTGGAAGATGAGCAAAGACTATGCATGTTGCTTCTATTCTCGAGGAAAGGTGTGCTATCAAAACATCAATTAAGGCTAGCTAATGTCGAAGACGCTACGTATATAGTACCCTACTACTAACCTATTATTAGTTTTACTACTAAATAGAACACTTTATTGGTTTTGAGTCACTCCTCAGGGCGATTTAATCTTTCATGTTTGATCTCACTAATTGAAGGAGTATTTAAGGAAAGGCTATTACTCTTCTATTCGGTGATTGGAAACTTTCCTTAATTCTTATGTTCAATTGATATTCACGCGACGAACGAACTGTATGTATTTCGCTATGATTGCAGAATTCTATAATATGAATGTGACTCAACACAATTCAGTGCTTCAACCCACCTTCTTAAACAATTACCGAAATACTGAACTACATACAAGCCGACAATAAGAAATATTCTACTCCTATTTATAGTTACATTTTCAATGCGCGTCCGTAATTCAAATTAACAGCGTGCATTAACATAATCTGACAAGTTCGTATAATGTTGGTATGCCCATATTTCCATTTCCGATTCCCTGATGTTACCGATTATTCTGATTAATCGGAATAATCTACAATAATACTAATACACGAATCTTAATGAATATATAATTAATAATTAACGTATCGATCATATAGAAGAAACAGCGAAGGAATAATAACAGATGGAGACTTTATTATTGAGAATCGATGTTCGCTGCTATTTACAATAACGGGTTACTATTTCCATTAGAATAAAAATTCCCATTTGATAGGACAACAGAATTTAGAGCCTAACTTATTGTAATCTAAGATTATCGTCAACAAGAGCGTAAAGCCCAATTAAAGCATAGAGCTAATTCTCAAAGTCAGCTGACAATTCGCTCTTCTATATTTAATATTAGCATTAATAAAAATTTTTATTGTTAATTAATTAAAAAAAAAAGCATGCAATACCTGTATGTCAGTATTATGCGATTTACAGAATTATTGTTATATCAGTTTATAAGATTTTTAGCTTCTTTTTTAAATAATAATAATAATAATAATAATGAAAAAAATGTTTTTGGGTTGGGGCCACTTCCCGATTGAAGTATTTCCCGCAACCATGACAGATCAATTGCTGGTTGTCTGATAAATGTAATAGGGGAAAGACAATTGCTGCCATTTTTAAAGATAAAGAATTGACATCTGTATTCCTTTGTAGCCCTCTCCCAACGTAATCCAAGAGAATCCACCAACATTGGAGCCTGACTTGAAATGGCAGAAGCTGATCCATTCTTTCTGTTGTGTCTACCACTATGTCGACCCCTAGTTCTTCACCACTGTCATCTTCCATTCATCTTCATCTTTGGATTCCTCATCTTTCTCTTCCTCTTCAACCTCACTCTCTTGCTGACCCCAATGCGCTCTATCAACTTCATGGCCATAAATTTAACGGCAGAGCAGTTGTAGTGCGATGATTTCACATCACAGAACAAGAAGAGAATGTTCAAAACATGTTTATTGTGCCTGGTCCCTCTCATACTGGTGCTGCATATAGAGACCATGGACCGCCTATTTCAATGCAAATTTAGAAGCATTGCCAGAAAGCTACTTGGCAGCTCAACCGTTTGGAATCCTGTAGAAAAGAGGTATATTAATATATAGAAAGTGGGCATTGAATAAGCCTTAAGTAAGAATTACAGCTAATAATAATACCTGCTGGTCTACACAATACAGCGCTGGTACTGGTGACAGAGAAGAGGAGTGACCACAGTGAAAGGCATTACTGGAGGAGAGTATTGTGTAAGAAATAATGGCAGTGAGCAGACCACAACAAAGATGAGTATTAAGGAAAGAAATGAACGCGTGATTTGCTTCCATGAAAGGTAATTATTTAGCCGCGTAGTTAATAGATTTTTACAGCGTGTTTTTTATGCGACGTAAACGCGTCTCACGCGTCCGATTCGGGAGATGTAAAATGAAAAATAAACATGATAATCAGGAGTATATCTACATTGTTTATTATACAAACACAATGTCCACGAAACACAACATCAATGTATATTACATTTGTGGAACAAGAAATTCATCGCCAAACAAAGTGTCAAATACGGATGTTGACGTGTCGCACATGACAATTTCGACCACTCATGGGCTCATGGGTACTCGAAAGCATTGCCTATGTTAACCGAAGCCCATAAGCAAAGACGTGTTGAGTGGGCATGTCAACACCTTAATGACAATTGGAGGAAGACATTATTTTCCGATGAAACAGCACCAACATTATATTTACCGAAACGCTGAAAGGTGAACGGCCAATTCGTCCCATGCCCAAAGATCGCACAAAATCTTTGCATGGGGTGGATTTTGCGCAGTTGGTAAAGCAAGCTTATTTTGTTTCCGGAGGACAATGGATGCCAAATTTTATGTAGAAATCCGCCAGAAACACATTCCAGAAGTAAATAGGATGCTTGGAGGTAGACTCCAACGAGAATTCCAGAAAGCATATCAATTAGATTGGTGAGATCAATAAGACGACGTTGTGAGTTTATTATTGAGAAGAATGGGGAACGGATTCCTTATTAATTATGACAAAATAAAAATCTCCAGTTTTTTTGTTACACACTGTATTTCGAACAAGAGTTTTTGTTTTTACAAAAAGCTGAGCTTTATTAGTAAGCATTCAAAAAATCAAAATTTTTTTATGGCACGAATAAATATGATCAAAAATAATACGTTATTAAAAAATGTCACTAGATCATACGATTAGAGATCATCCAGAATTCATTGCAACAATTGAATAGTAAGTGTAAATAGTTCTATAGTGTCAGGGAAAGAAAGATTTTTCAAGAAAAAAGTAAATCGATTCTTTAACAATAATACAGTATGTCATTTATCACGTGATTCTCGATAAGTCGATAAATCCTAGAAATCTAGACCATTGGCATCAAATATGCACATAAGAATGAAATAGAAATCACAAGCAACGGCGATGAGTATAAATAGGTAAGCCATAGAATTACGTCGGCCAATTATCATCATCAATCTATTCTTCATTTCCCCCGTTGCCATCAACTTAGGGTCTCGTATGATTTGCAAGAGTTACCCTCGGTCCAACGCAAGTCTATAGTATTCATTTCCATCACAGATAGCAGAGACAAAATCGATCGCTTTTATCGTTTCCACTAGCCTGAAGATCAAGTTCATTAGGCTAGGGTTATCTTCAGCACCGACATGGATGGGATCTCGTGCTATGTGTTGGTTACAAGGAAAACGGGGAGCCAGTCGAATTGGACGAAAAGACGTAGAGTGTCGTGGACGTTGGATTATCATAAGTCCCTACGTATGATAATCACTAATGAGTGTAAAAATTTATTCTTCGTTTGAACAACTCATACCATCGTCCTTAAAACGAATATCTCTCTTCCATACCTTGCCAAAATCAAGTCTCGCTCCTTCATCACTGAATTCCTTCCGATCAAACCTCCATTGCATCCAGTAAGGAGAGAATTCGAGAATGATTACACGCTTAGATGGATAAGACATAGGAGATCAATGTTCGGTTGATTCGATGACGTAAGTTAGTATTTACATGAAAGTAAAAGATCCAAAATGTTTGATAATTCACATGTCCAGGCTTTACTAACATTCTATCCATAAACATTTACTTTTCCAATATGTTGGCTTCCTCATTGTCATGTCAGCAATAGGTCCGACGTTGATCAGAGAGCGATTAGGTATAAAAAAAATTAACTGATCGGTTATCTAACAATAAGCCGGTACATTTACTTGGACATTGTTAACCCAACATTCGTTTATTTTATAATAACGCGTTTGTTTACATAGTTTCTATATTTATATACGTTTGCAAAGTAACCCCACTTTTTTCCTTGACTCCTTCCCACTGGGTAAAATTAATTCCCTTAGACTGGGGTACTTACGTGACAAACCATTTTATTTAAACTTTTATTTGAAACTAACTTGTTCGATTATCAAAAGGTTGCATCTCCACTCTTTTCTATGCTTTTTAAACCGTTTTCATAAAATTTATTTTCTTGCAGCAGACTTACATCGAAGATCGTCGGCGGATCAAAACCTCATTAGGGACAGGATTTAAACCCCACATCCATATTCGATGAAGCGCGTAAGGGCCTCACTTCTTATTTCTCGATTCTATGCCGAATAGCACAAAAAAAAATTACTATGCTAATTAATATGTACGTATCACCCAATCATTAGCAACGAAATAAACTACGCCTCAATCATAAAACACTTACTTTTCGACATAGCACTCCTAACCGTACGCACTTTTTCGTGACGTAATTTCCACGCGTCTCCTGACCGAGTACAGACAATCCTTTCCCTTTCTAATACCATTCTAAACCGATATCAATCTCCACATGGAAGTGTCGAAATACGATATGTGCGGTAGATGAAATTTCGGGATTATTAATTAATCTGCAAGCGATGCAATTATCGAACAATTGTCATCCAAGCGTGCTTAAGAAGTTTTGGGTTTTCAATGCCAGGACTGATTACCAATTATTGAACAAGAATAGTGTGTCGTTTGAATTGCATAAAAAAGACAGTAGGCTATGCACATGGCCTTTCTGAGCGTAATACCTGCACGTCTCTTTCGAGCTAAGTGCCCCAGCGGAATTGCCCTCACAGAGATATGAGGATCTTTGATTCAAACAAAGAGCCATTTGTATCATATGGAAAAGAGTATGGAACACAGTTCATAAAGCATCTTGCAGTAATAAGAGCAAACTGGAATTTCTCCGAAATGGAGAACCACCGGCCGAATTTAAATGAGATTATTGGATGCGTCCAGCTGGATCTCGACGAACATCTCAAAGCAACCCCACAACTTTTCTTTCAACCGAATATCTCATTATCCTAAAAATGTAGATCCAATACACGAAATGAAAAACAATTTCGCTCGTATGAATATCACATTAACAATAAGGACATTTCAGAGTATAGAAGCCACGACAACACGCATAGTCCCGCAACAGAATCAACATTTGACCACGATGATAATGAAAAGAGTAATCTGCAGTTGCATCAATCAGAGGAAAATATTGATAGAGATGAAAGCAAGCCAACAGACCAAGAGCATCAGATTTCCACTCCTTCTATTCCAAAGAAACCCAAAACACATGGCCAAGGTTGTCAAACGGACGCGATTACTCTCCCTAATTTTGAATCACATAGGACTAGCCGTTACGTTACCGTAACACAAACAGAGACGACATAATAGGACGTACAAATTCAGCAGGGTAAACACATCGAATTCATTACAAGGCACGGCTAACATGGACATTTCAAAGGATGCTACGGGTAAGGTCTCTTCAGCATCTACTGCTCCGATACAATCGCGAATAACAACTGAATTTACGTATGTAGTTCCAAAGAAGCGCGGCCATGGAAGACTAATAATAAAGAAGCTAATACCTAAACCAGTCATTGTTGAACAGAAAGTATTACCTCAAGAAGCCAATGATGAAGAGGTCTCGGCTTCCTTGGACAATGGGACAACAATCACGCGACGGCGGCGCCGCGAAACGAGTCTATCTAGTAAATCCGATAACAATGACGGTATCTCCGGATTGAAAAGAAAGAGAAAGCAAGCAGCCAAGGTACCATGGTATAGACGACGTCGTTTGCTTTCGATAGAAGCTTTACCGGTAGACGACCAAAGGGCATTGGCCATGTTTGACTTTGTTAAACCTGATGTTAGCGCCGAAGAATTGGAAGGACTATATGAAAAAGCGTATGAATATATGAAGGATTTGAAGGTCGAATACAGAAACCTAAAGGCACAAGAAAGGAAACTGACCAGGCAGATAAATGCTCGGATCAGAGAAAATTCAAGCTATGATAAGAGTCAGTCCCGATCCGATCTCACGTTTGAACCACAATCCTCAAGAGAGACTGGACTTGACTAAAACTTTGTGTATGATCTCTTCGTATGCCTATATCATATGATCTCTAATTTACGGGATTATACCAGTCTTTGTAATCTCAGTTGGGATGAATTAGGGATTGAATATAAGTTGTTATTTATGTATAAATAAAGTTATCAATTTATTCTTCTAATTGTTTGGAGTATTCTCTCTCTACTTCACTCATTAAGTCGAGCTCCAACAAAGAATTTCCAATCGCTAGCGTTCATAATCAGGTCGCATGGATTTTGACAGGTTCGTTAATGTGTTTAGGTCTTAATTTTGCTACAGCGGCTGTTGCTGTTACGGGGAAAACGGCTCTGCCAAAGGTACCGGCGAAGGAAGGATATGCAAATAGGAGCGAGATAGAGTGGGAATTCATGTTTCATGTCAGAGAATGTATACTAGCTGTTTCCTACTACATAGTGGAGATCGGTGTTGCCAAACGATTGACAGCTCTCCTCTTGAATATGCTGAGTTTCATCTCTCTAGTGCCCCCTCTGCTTTTCTTCCGCGCATACCTCACCTTCGCTTTCTTTATCCGATCGAATTGAAATGCTTCAACGTCGCATTTTCTGGCCATTAAACCAGTTGCCGCTTACGATAACTTATCTTTAAATTGAAGGTTGAAGTTAGGATTGTTAATGGGTTCATGGAAGACATGAGAAGCATGTGACTCTTCTCCCATCTATCATCTAATGGCGTAACTTAGAAATGAATTTGAGCAAGATGTTGTAACAAAGTGAACGGCAACACTTGATGAACATACTCATATACAGACTGAATAAACAATCAAGATATGGATTACTTTTTCTATGCATATCCGGAACTCTGTCTGGATAATGGGCAATATTCAAGCCACCAAACAGTTAATACATGTGGATCGCATTTCTACTAACTAGCCAGATAATACATAAAGAGCATCACCTGTGTATTTCACTTCGTTCTTTCATTTCAATTGATGACAGCGACACTATTGGTACCATGCCATCAATAATTAGCATTCTTAAAGCACATAATCATCCCGTAACTGTAATCCGCAACGATATGCTGGACGTCATTTTGCGGCCCGTTCATCTTCACAATATAAATAGGTTAATAGTCTTCATATCTAAATTTTATGTATGGTCATGTGATTAAAATTCAATTTACTGACTTTTTAATCTTCAAAGATTATCCGTAAGTCACGTTAAAATATCGGTTAAACCCTAATTTTCTGTTCGCATTGTCTCACTAGTTTAATCCAAGGAGTCACGCTAGGAATAACTTTTGATCCAATAGTTATACTCAATGGACAAAGAAAGTGTTCTGAAACTTTTTTTTTCCAAAATTGTACTTAATAAATGATTGTACTTCTTAGCTTCCAAGGAAGTTTTTTATTAATGCCCAAAATGGTATAGGCATGTATTGCCAACCGTGGTTGCTGAAATTAATTATCAATTTATAAATTTAATGTCGACCTTATTTTTAATAAAATTTCACAAAATTTAAATTTCTTGTCTATTTTAGTAACCTCAGTTTGATTTGGATAGACTATAAACTGTCTCAAATCTACTATACAATGTTCGCGTTTTTAGGCTTGTTACTTCAAATTTAGGAGATCGTAAATCAAAACATATTAATATAATTTTTGCCTGATATCAGTAGTCCGGTATAATAGCGTTTACATTTGTTTCTTGTCAACTTACTCAAAATTAGATCTAAGAGGAAGCCACTATTCATCTTGATGTTAGTCTTGAACATTTAAAAATAATAACAACAAAATTAAAAAATACTGGTCGCCATTATCTTCAACGGTAACTGTAAATTACTCATCATTAGGGCAGTAATCGAAGACAGGAAGGATAAGGAGTCGACCAACAAATTGAAGGTGACGGGCTGCGTGGAGTAATGCAGCAAATGATGGGACGGTACATGACGGACCCAATATAATTATTACCATCTTATTTGTATATTAATACCAAGTATGTGAGACCTTCCTAACACTTCATTGACGACGGTTTTCCATGTCACGAAACGTCTGCATTTTATTGCAGTTCGATGACCAAATAAATTTCCTCCGTTGGGAATGTTAGCACAACTGACAAAGCTTGGATTGTTCGCGTCGCTTCTAGGATAGAGTTTGTTGACCATATGATAACTTCTTTTAATAAGATTAATCGTTAAGATAATTGAACTGCTAAGATGACACAATGTCATGAGTATTTGTACGGAATCTAATTAATGTGGGTAATAGGGTGAATGTTGAGAAAACCAAGAATGAAACTCCACATTCATTATATACAATGCAAGAACGCTGTTACATGTAACCGGAACGACAAACTCCAATTACTTGATCTAGTCGTGAATTGATTGAAATCGAATATGCTGCAAGCTTTCCTAAAATGCTAATCTGGCAAGAATAAGTTTGGAGCATCTCGACTATTCTGATATAAAAATAATATATCTTAAAATATAATAGCCAATCTGAATATTCCCTACAAAGCGATTGTATATAATTAGTATGACAATAGACACAAAAAAATCTACTGGGATTCTTACCTCTTGTATTTGTATCTGGCTAATATACACAAGATTGTTATGAAGAGTAATAAGCAAGATGTATCCAAAAATTCGTAGTTGCAACTTGCCCACTAATTGGTTGGAATTAAATAATACTCGCATTAATAACTGAAAGTCGAGATTGATAGAAAGTCACTGTGAACGCATTAAGTTTCGTCCAACATAGAGTCATTACCGTAATATTGAACAGCCATCCAAAGCTTGGATGACCGCAGTGTTATATATTTCACCTCTGAGAACATCGTCGTTGTCGGTAGCTTGATAAATACAAATTTGCCAACTGATGGCAGGACATGGATGTTATAAGTAATAGAAAAAGTCTTCGTATGAACCGGAACTATCTCCCCTAATCTTTGGGATTATCGTAAACCATTATCTAAAGGCAGATTATATTAGTCAGTTATCGATACTACAAATAAATTCGTCCGCTTTTATTGCTTATCCGTTGGGTATCCGTTTTGGCGAAACCAGATTCCACGTACTACTATACACCTCCCATTGTTTGGAAAACAGGATGTATGCACGTCAGAAGTACCATTCTTTGAACGAAAATTCTGTTGTTTCGTACACATCGGCCATGAGCTGATCATACGCAATAATGGATGCAACCGAGATGCTTAACAGGTAAGTCAAATATTTCCATCCCATTCGTAAGCACATTAGATGCTTAGCATCAATGACCGCTCCCGTTGATAAAACATAATTCGAACAAAGGTTTCTTATAAGATGATGTCGCAACGGTATATCAGGAATTACATGCTGACGTAGGCGAATCGTTCCCAATTTCATCGATACTCCGTCAAATGGTGCCTTAGGTGCAGTGGTGCAGCATTTATATTCAAGCAGAGTTCCTGACCGCGTAAGAGAAAGTAACATTCCCTGATGCTATAGGTTAACCGGTTTATCTGTTATGAAAAGTAATAAGCAAGATATAGCCAAATTCGTATTTTCAACTTGCCCACTAATGGCTGAAATTAAATACACATGTATTAATCACTAAAGGTGGAGATTGATATAATTATACTCACGCATTATTGTGAACCCATAAGTCTCGTCCAACGTAGAGATATTGCCGTAACATTGAACCGTAATAATGCTTTTATGCCGTATCGGTGTTTTTAGATCACTCATTACTTTGAATACACTTCTCTAATAATGGTTCTTGAGGATTTTATTTCGACGTGAAATAAGAGCTATTTCCCGACGATGGATCGTATCATGGCTTTCCATGAATTGCGATCTAGATTAACTCGATTATCGGAGTGGTGGGGACCAACGACAACCAACCAGGATAATTTTTAAAGTCTAGAATGTCAACCAGTTCTTCGTACTGACACTTGCAAGTAAACATCCGTTTTTCGTTATATAAATTGCTTCTATTAATGTAGTTTTGAAAATGCATATTGATCAGATTTTTTTGATATCGCGAGGAACGCATTCTTATTGGTGATTGCGCGCATTGTATGCGAATGTTTCACAAGACCAACCTAAAATTGTGTTTGTTTACGTGCAGGAAACGAAAATTCGTGATTGTTTACAGGTGAAAAAAGTATTTAATACGCTGTTCTGCAAGTGGGTAGTGTGCAAAATCAATATAATAATAATGAATCCTTCCACAGAATATGATGACGACCTACGGCCACCAAGACTTCCCTTGACTCCGTTTTTGTTTTATGTTTCACACATGACGGCTATGATGTCGGTTCCGATTAATTTCGATCCAATGATACAAGCAAGACAGTTTGGTGTGGACTGGCAGGCCATGACACCAGAAGCGCGAGCTCCTTGGGAGAAGAAAGCAGAAAAAGATAAAGAAAAGTACTGTGAAGATATAGAAGTTTACCTAGTCAAATACAGGGCGGCGATGGGTGCAGCAAGCGAGTTGATGATGGAAACAGTCGTGAACAACGATGATGACGCGGGAGTTATGAATGATCGAGAGCTTGAAGATTCATTGGACGGAATTCTTTATATACCTGAGTTTACTGAAGATAACAGCGCTAATACTATACAATCCGACAGCCTTCCCAGTAACGGCAGCTATACTTACTCCGATGATGTAAACGGTAATATGCAAGAAAATACTCGTAATATGGACTCTTCCTTATCCGACGACAACCCCTTTACAACCTGCTCACCTGGTAATACCGCTTCTACCGTTGAGAGGCTTTCTCCTAGATGCCCACCAATCGAAAATGTCCAATCCAGCTCGGTTGATTCCCTGAACGATGCCGAACCGCCGCTCTCTTATTATCTCTTTGCTGACCACATTCGTTCTCAAGTTTGGAAAATGCACCCCCGATATCCTGAAGAAGATATCACCATTTTCGTACACGATCAATGGAACCAATTAGCACCAAATGTGAGATTTGCGTGGGAAGCGAAAGCGAACGAGCTGATTTCGTCTACTCCGCATAACGCTTCGGATAATCCATTAAATGTAAACAATGATGAAAATCAGGAACATCTCGCCAGCAATCAACATACAGGAACAAGACGAACAGTGTCATTATTGCACGAGACACAAAATACACTTCGATCCCCCGCCCCAAGGGGGTATAATAAATCTAGTGTATTTCGAAATATGTCGTCAATAAATCCTACTTTTGAAAAGTAGTTTGCATTCACATGAACCGAAGAAACGTGCTTAAACTATGTTATGTTCGTCCCGAAATATTTTCAAAATTATTACGCAAGTTGTTCATTTCGCTCCATCGTAGCCTTACATAACTACTAATTATATAATAAGAATTATCAACATGCATAATAACATAATCGCAAAGTTCATGCATATCGTACAACCCGAAAAAACCATTACCAAACTATTTATTATTAAATTATCCCTTGCATAAGTTGGTAATGTTGAAGCCTGTGTCATAAAACGTAGTCCCGTCGATACTCTTATTTTCCTGGTAATCCAATCTTTACCATTTGCGTGACTTTTTGAGAGAATAAACCATTGCTTTTACAACGTTCACTAATGTTTTAGGCAAAAACCTGTACGGAGAAAACCAATTCTACGTCCTAATTTCCCTAGGAACACCCGTACGACAACTTGAATAATCGTCATCTATCCAGAGTCAAGTTAATGTTTGGAAGGAAAACAGCTGTAGACAACTTAATAATCATTTCGCTTTAGCTTGTTTACTAAGTCTTTCCCCAAACACTACCTTCAAATAATAATCAATTTGGTGGGATTGATAAATAAAAGCGTAAGCTAATTATGGGACTCTATTAATTTATGACGATAAAACCTCTGCTCTTACAAAGTTCATTCATTGCTCTAGCTGTTGTAGCAATCAATAGTTCTTTTGCCTTTTTTTTCTCTTCTTCGTAACTAGACTTTCTTCCCTTTCGGTATGATACTCCAGCTCCCCTTAATTTACAGCTGGATGTTACTTTAACTTCTGTACGCGGTTTATTTTAGCCTTCTAATCATAGTCACTTCCGTTCAAAGAGAATATTAATTATATAATTTGACGCGTCTTTTCAAGGAATTTCTTATAACCGTTCTCAGCCGCTCCTAGTGAATGAGTTCTTTTGAATACTTGTTGGACGATAGATTTAATTAAGTCTGCCCATTAATCTAGAATTTTACCTGACACGAAAGTACCTTCAACGGGAATTTAGCATTTATAAAAGGCAGGGCAGGGACAACTGTCCAAATTTGTTGATTGACGTAGCATCATTATACTGCTTAGGAATGCGGGCATCTTATGTTTTTAGTTATTATTACAAGCACTACTCGTGAGGGTTGACAATTTTGCTAGCTGATGTGTGATGCTGATACAGCGAAATTAATCTGAGTGATGTTAACAAATTGATCTAATAAAGGTGTATTAAGGAGCAGCAGATCCATGGTTCCCAGAGAAGCAAATCGGAAATGAAAAGGTTATTGCGAAAAAAAGTATTAGATACTCGAAAATAGAATTTGGTAATTATGAGCTTATTAGTTCCTTGCACTGACATACCTCTCCGTTTTGTAACAAGAGGATCGATTAATTTAGCGGCATATTAAATGACTGTGGAATAATCCAGCAATGTAGAGAAACTCCCCCCATCTGGCGTAACGGCCACAGAAATTGTAGGAATATAGTCTATGTATTGAAATGAGAACGCCGTAGGTTAGAGTTGAGACGGGTCGTGGGGTAGAAACTCAAGAGATCTAATGAAGAATACCTGAATGAGATGTAACGGCTTTCATCAAATATAGACGATCAATTCTATAGCGTGGATAGCTCGGCCAGTATGACGCCGCTAGAATGGATGGTTTCATCAATGGAACGAAAACTCGAACGGATGAGATGATTCTCGTCGAATGTAAAGCTCGATAGCTTGTCATTATAATACAGCACCAGGGCATCGGAAAGTATATGATAGTATTGAATGACAGCTTGGCGGGCTAGGGTTTGAGAAGAACAAGATGAAGATCTATAGAAGGATATAGGGAAAAGGTTCATTGAATCTCGTTAGATAATGGTGGTAATGAAGAGTGGTACAACTATCGCAAAACGCAACTAACATACAATGGCACCGCTGCTCCGCAAACCCAGTACGCATGGCTGTAATCATGTTAATGCATATTGGCCCATGCCCGTAGAAGACACGGCGTCAGTTAAAGTCGCTATGTCTATTTTTTCACTTCATTAAATACGATTTGCTTCGCGTGATGCTTTCGCTCTTGGCCCATAATTTGCCAAATTGTCCCCAGAATGCAAGTCCTTTAAACAATTGACTAGATCGCTGTGATTGACTGTGGTGTCGTTGTGACTACTGATTACAGATTAAGAAAAATCAGTAATCAACATACAAGATTAGCAAAAACGAACAAAGAGAGGAGAACCAACTCTTAAATAAACATTACATACTTCCAACACGAGGCAATACTATCTATGGTGTAATCACAATAGGAGTGTATGTCGTAGGTCGATAGGTTGATGGTATCTGAATCAACGGGTCCATACCCTGTCCTGGCACCATCGACGTGATTAGAACGAGGCGTAGCAGAGACTTGGTTATTTTCTGACATTTTGCTTTTTCGCGAGTAGCGTGTGCAAAGTATGCGTAGACATCTTCATGTATGCTTAGTTTCTGTTTCTTTGTTAGATTGTTAAACGAACAGAAACATCTGAGAGACATATATCTTCCGATATAGAGAATATGTATTTTGTGTATACAATCTTACCTATCTGATCTCTACCCGGCACTGCAGTGAACGATTGACGATGCTGTAGTACTGTTATGCGTATTTAATGTTGTATTTCCACGATTTACGTAATTGCCGATCTATCAAAAAAGGATCTGATCTCCAAACTATATGAAACGTTTTCTTCGTATAACTAACTGATTAAGTTCTCAAGGCAAGCACAACATCAGTAAATCTTACTCTTTACATGAAAAATTTTTATAAAGTTAATAAAACCATAGTTCTAGCAGAGGTCGAATTTACGACCGCGAGGTTAGCAGTACCGCTCTAGCCAATGAGCTATTGTGATCCAGCGGATGGAATTGTGTTATTTTTCCTATATTGATCCGTTTTCCTCCAGATAACTAGCCGTCGTGTTTGAATAATGATACTGCCACTTCTACCTCTCTACATCTACTCACCAAAATGATATCAATGACAAGTCTATGTCATACATTTAATAGCCATAATGTGTCTACGCAACCGAAATATAAGCAGCTAAACATGAATACCATAGAGTCCTACTTTGGTAGACACTTATTAAAATTGAATTCAACATACTTCCCTACTTAGTGCAGCATCAAGCTAAAAGCTATAAAAAAAGAGAGTCTGAAATACTAAAAAGTAATTACAGATATGTCTGTTATCTATAACAAATAGCATAAATAATAGCTCGTTTAAAAGCTAAAGAGATATAGATTACTATTATTGAGAAGCCAATTTGAAATGTACTCTCCTTTAGTTTTTAAACAGGTTTACATTCTCGTTTTATTGAGTTTAAAAATTAAATTATAGTCTGTTCTGGTCTCAAATTACTCACCCCGCAACCGTCATTGATTAATTTTTTCGCGTTTTGACGTTCATACTTATGCCATAAATTTTATGCGGGCACAAGTATTGGCTGTTCCGTCTATAGTTTGTAAGGTATGTAATAAATTGACTAGGTAACTTGTATCTTTGTTATCTCAAATAATTTTAGTCTTTCAATGTAATTTATTCATGGCACATCGAATAAACAATCTGGAGAATTTACAGGACAGAATTATTTCAACCTTTGGCACATTTAGTTTCAAGGCAAGATTTCATACTTACTAAATTTAATAACAAACATCGGGTATCGTGGTGTCTGCTGCTTATCTGCCATTCGCATATTCAAGTTCTGATTCTAAACAATTCATTGCTAATCCATTCGGACAAGTGGTAGAAGCGGTGGGGGACAGTGGTGAAAAGAATATTTGATATTACATCCCCCTCGACAGGATAGTGAGTTAGAGATAGCCAGACTAACTTTAAATAAACGTTTCTCAGGAATCCCCTTATATTGACTTTAATAGCGATCTTGATGATTGTTTAATCATATTAATATACAGTTATAGCACGAATATTTTCACTAATTATTGTTTTACCCTTAGAAATAGAAATTCTCCATGTTTCATAGCATAGCCTTAACGCTTATCATACAATTCATATCCTTTACACATCTCTCCTGCGGCCACAGAAGAAAACGTTTAAGCAAAAAATTGCTACTAGATTATAATAAGAAATATATTTATCAGACACGAAACAAAAGAACCCTAATTGCTCAATATTCAGCAAGACATGATATATAAATTAAAAACAAAAAAAGACAATAACAAAAACAAAAACAAAAGCAATACATCCGGATTTATTGGTTTCACTCGTTCCTATTAAAATAAGCAAATGGTCAGCCCTCCTGGACTCTCGGCAAACAGACCCATTTGACGTTGGTGAGATTCCGAACGTATATGATACTGGAAACCGTTCTCATCACGGTACTGTATTCTGACACATCTGACAATACCAACGTAACTTTTGAAGGCCTTTGCCTAATAGACGACCAAATAATTTAATAGATTAGATCAGATCGCCCAAACTGAAAATATGCGACAAGCCAGTTCAGTCGACTAGTACCTTAATTCTGTTGGCTATAGCCTTTGGAGTCAGGAACTCGTGCTTGGCATATTTAAGTTGTTTGAGTAAACATATACTTCGAGATTCAAACTAGACAATAATATGTGTGGGTTGGGGGCGACCGTGTAGTAGATAAACGTTATCGTCGTCATCGTCTTTTTCTCCTCCGACGTCTATGATTTTTGCTGCTGCTGCTGTTGCTGCTGCTGCTGCTGCTGCTGCTGCTGCTGTTGTTGTTGTTGTTGTTGTTGTTGTTGTTGTTGTTGTTGTTGTTGTTGCTGTTGTTGTTGCCGCCGTCGCCGCCGCCGCTTCTGCTGTTGCTGCTGCTGCTGTTGTTATTTTTGTTGTTGTTGTTGTTGTTGTCTCATGAATGGGAGGTGTGTGGGTGGGAAGTGTGGGACGACCGTGTAGTAGACGTTATCGTCGTGGCGTCTTCTTCTTCTCCTCCTCCTCCTCCTATGACTTTTGCCGCCGCCGTTGTTGTTATTGCTGTTGTGGTGGTGGTGGTAGTGGTGGTGGTGGTGGTGAGAACGTCTTCGTCTGGGGCATAATAATTAATGTATGTTTGTGGTAAGTCGTAGTAGTATAACACATTTTAATGGGTTATGGGTAAACGGCGAGAGCTTAATAGATGATGTGAAGACGAAGGGATGGAAATAATGAGTGTGGAAAGTATAACTCGTGAAACAACCAGATGTGGGATTTTTGGGAATCAAATAGCATATTTATAATGAATGAATAACTTACTGCAAACTTGAAAAACAGTTGATAATGCTGATCAGTGATTAGTATTGGTTACTTTCCATTGTCCTGAAAGTCTGCAGTAGATGTGTTTGAAATATTTGGTCTCCGTTCCGATATATCAATGAACAAATAATTAGCTTTTTGTGCAGATGTAGTACCATGATACTCTACCTATGTACACACTTCCCAATAAGTCGTATATGAAGAATAGTATAAAGGAAAAAAAATTTTATACGTTTTTAAAGGTGGCTGTGTCCGTAATTAAATAGGTAAAAAGCTTGCCTAAAAAAGGCCACTGCCTTTGTACAAGTTATTGTAAAGTTACTTTATTATATGTGTACTTGAGAAGAAGAGAAATTTAACTAATTATATCTTGAGTAATTTTCTATTGAATGTATTGATGTAATATCGTTGTCGATCATGGTGACAATGAAATGCACAATCTTGGTAAAGGGACATCCGAACAACTAACTTTCTTAAAAGAATATCCGCAACAGAACAGAATACATACTTTGCGAAGGATTTTACGCCTTCTTCTCAATGGGGTTTGCCACTGTTTTCTTAATTTGAGCGCATGCATATCACCCCGTGATATCGGATCTTGCGACTTTAAGTGTGTCGTGCTACCACAGTCATTCACTTGTTGTGTGTAATGTCTCACAATAACTAAATGATCGATGTGTTTTCGTCACACAAATTTCATATAGTGATATTAATTTTTATGAACAGGAAAAAGCATTGAAATAGAAATGCTATCAGTCATTCGATAAACCTAATGCATAATTGTTTGTCTCGTTGTCATTACTGTCCCCTCGTATCAAGGAAGACAAAAGGGAAATAAAGTTCAAGATGGGCGTCCGGTAAAGAAAGAACACCTACAAAACGATTATCGATTGTCCGATAGATGGTCGAGATCTAGATTTTTACCTCCAACTATTATTCACCACTGTTACCAGGAAGGAATAAGGCAAACACAAATAATGCTCAAAGACATTTTGTTTATTCGAGCAGAGAACGGAAGAGGTGCTTTACAAAAACCCATATAGTGGCGCAAGCTTGTTTAACAACGTTTCAAATTGTTTAAACTATATTATCTATTGTATTATTAATCACTATTTGTTTCTTTCTCCCCCTCTTGTTATCTTTATGATCCTGTCACAAGACCAGACATCATAATGTACTGTATAAATAATATATTGGTAATTTTGAATGCACATTTGTACTATTATTGGATCGGAAGAATTTCAATCACTGATCGAATCCATCTTACAGAGAATATTTCTGATTTGGAACGTCGATATGCACCGCCTCCGAGAAAATACAAAAAACAGGATTGAGGCGCACAATACTATATCTGTATTCATTCTGCCATTGAGATTATCCATTTAAGCTTCAGTTGTTGATAGGGTGGGCGTATTATGCATAAGATAACTCATGTAAGTTGCATGTGTTGCTTACAGTCAGTCTCCTTGTGACGACGCTTATCATTCGCATCTCCAACTATACGCATCACATCTCTTCTATTTATCTTCCCTTTTTTAGTGTTTGTTATGGAAAAAAAGTGTTTGGTGCTGCATGTAATGAAAGAATAATGCATAACAACTCCAAAGGCTTTGTAAACGGGGGAATGGGGGAACAGGGGAACCTGTATTGTATCATCAGCGTTGTGTGTGCTATTAACAGCAACCGTTTTATTGGCTATTTTCGCTTTGACCAAATAACATTTGCAACAGAACTTGGAGTTGTTGGAACATATAATTGAAACAGCCTATAACAGCACGATAATATGTAAATGGGACGTTCTAGTTACGGTATTATCCAGGCAGTTGTTAAAGAACGTACCAGGTGGGCTTGCAAAAGAAATAGCAAATTTTCGTTGCCGGCTTCAGAGCAGCTTTACATTTATTGAATATATTTTGTTCATTATTGTTTTCTATTACTTGCTCACTTATTCTGGTAATTAACAAAAATTTATTCTTCCAACTGTCATTCGAGTATTGTCTTGCCAATTTAATTTGCGTGAGTTCTGACACTTGAAGCAGAGAATATTTATGCCATTTTTTATTAGCACGCAAGGAGAATACCTTCCTTCCACTGTACGCCATATCATTCTGAACCTAAATTTTGCCTTTGTTCATAATGCACTGATTCTAGTGGTTTGACGTTTGTTTGTTTTTTCACTAGCGGGTAGTTATTGGCCAACCTACGAGAGAGGTAACAAACAATTTGAGGTATAACCAAGACAACAAATAACAGTTCCGATGCATTATCGAATATCTACGCGACATTCATTCTGAGGGAGCTACATATGTACGTTGCCAACTCCTTTATTGATGTCAATATTGTAATCAAAACACATATCAGCTCCAACGGCTATGCTTTCAAATTGACCGATGATTAAGTTCAAACAATAGAAGACCTGAAATCGCATTTTGTCGCCGTGATAAAGGTTCTAATTTATTCAAACATTGTATGCTAAGTAATGGAGGGTTTACAGTCAAATTTCACGTTGCCAGCATCAGTGTTAATACTGCATTACTTAAATGTGCGCGTAAATGGAATCTTTCAATTAAAAACTGGTAGAATCAAAGGTCTGGTCTTATTAAAATATAAACTGCGGAATATTTCTTATCTCGTGGACTAGTCTGGGTTGTTAATAAAAATAAAAGTCCGATGCTTGTTTTTCAAAAGTGTAATTATTGTTGCGTTTTCTAACTATACAAGCAAAAGGTTTCAATCCAGTAGATGTAGGCAAAACACCAACATTGGAACCACGTTAGAAAATAAACTCTTCATATGCTCGATAAGCACATTGAACTAAATGTATAAAGACAATATGTATTAACCTCAATCTTACCACAATAATAATAACATTGTACCAAAGCTTTTTGAGCGAACAAATTAATATCAAAGGTATACAGTATGTTTCCGTAGTTATATCTGTATTAGTTAGTTATACATTAAAATAAGCTCTCGCTCGAAACAACCAACTACGAGACGTGCTAGGTGCATAAAAAATTTAAAGATAACGTTCACTAAATGATTACAAATAAGAACGGAGCAAAAAAGTCTCGCTGTTTTATTTGTTCAACTAGTACGAGATAAGCTACAAGATCTTTTGAGATTGCAACTATCTATCGACCATTCACAAATGGGATCTTATGAATAAACCGTGAAGGAGGTATCTGCCATTTCTCATAATTCGCAAAACATACAGATTGACGGTGTGTAATTGTTACTTGAACAATCAGCTATTATTTGTATTTATTACTCTTAGCTACCGCAGATATATGTTAGTTCTGACACTGGTTCACGTCGCTCCGTACTTTGATAGATTGGAATGAATAAACAAATAGAGCTCAATCTGTAATCCGATAATAATAATACATCATGCGCGCTTTATTATACTGTATTGTGGTTTTTTTATGTAAATGTGTAGTTTTGTAATCGCTCTTAAACTGTTGCTGTCATCTAATTATTGATTCACGAGTACCATCTTCCAGCTATAGCATAGCAGATTATTCACTCATCAATGCTAAAACGGTATTATTTGAATTAATCTTCGAATTAATTATTTACGTCCACATGGTACAGTGGTGCGGGTACCTTAAATGGGGTACTTGCCGATCTAAAAACGTGTCACTGATCTCCTCATAAAAATCTTTATTTTGAAATGTAAAACCTCATATCTATGGTGCAAGGCACCTACAGTCATCAAACAAATTCATGCAACTTTAAAACCTATCTAGTCCACCAATTTAAACAATATTAAAAATGTAAACCGTA